>JAKSZP010018559.1:0-156715 GCA_022478985.1 Massospora cicadina
ATGAATGCATATACTATTAAGGACCCCGCAAGCAGTCAGATCATCAACAGTGTGCATGCCAAGTTCCTCCGGGAATATAAGCAGTAGGAGTCTGATCATCCAGCCAAGGGGGGGTAATGTCGCGATTCTAATATGACTGGATGATAAGCCCTAAGACATTATGGTGGAATTGTTGGAATCCGCCAAGTTTGATATAAGTTATAATTACTTGAGCGTCTCAAAATGAGGAAATATTGAGTTGTTTGGAAATCACCTCAAATTAGGAGATCATGAAATTAACAAATGAAGAATTGATGGAGCCAATGTGATATGGCGAATTAGATTACTAAGCCATGAAAGCGGTATCATCTGAAGTCGCTATGATATAAGTGAGATAATATGATTGAGAAAGGGTTGTTAATAGTAGAGAGAGTAGAACATCGAGGACCCGCTTTAATTATTATATTAAATAAAAAGAGGGTAGTGTGAGAAAGCGCTTCATATCTATTAATTAAGTTTACTCTGTTGTTTTAAGGACAACGATCATCATACCATTATCCTATTGCTCAGTGGGCTGAACCCTGTGCAAAAAACCATATGGCGTATCTCAATAATTCCTCCAATTTTATAACAACGCGGATCCCTCTAAACCCTATACTGTAGCATGCAATGCATCTTCTGCTGCAGTTGGGGTCATTTGCTTTAAGAGCACTACGGGTTGGAACACCCAGTCACATATTTTTCCCTGAAAGTTAGCTTCTCCTGAGCAATACTGTGCCATCTATGATAAGGAGCTGGCTACCATGGCATGGCCTAGACCGACTGGCAGTATCTCCTGCAGGGCTCTCATCATGAGTTAACTGTGCAAACGGATCATCAAGCCCTTCTTTAATTACAAGCCACATAAGTTGGCACACTGGCAGGCCTGAACCTACCAGGATCTGTGCAGTTTTCACTCAAATAAAAATTTGTTAAAGGAGCGTTAAATGTCCTACCCGACTTCCTAAGCTGCAACCCCGCGCATTGCCCAGCAGACTCAGATGAGGCGGATTTGGTCACAGTCATTCACTCCACTCAAATCTTATCCAATGTACCTCCAATTATTTTGGCAGCAAACTTAGCTCTGGACGCGCCCCTAATTTCTCATGTTCTAGCAACACAAATGACCTGTGTGTAAGGTGTGGATCTTCTGGAGAGGTTGTCCCTCCCTGCTCCAAAACATTCCTTGTATTCTCTGGCTGAGGGCCTCATTCACTTTTGGTCGTGGGTTTGAGTTCCTCTCCTCCCTGAGCCAAAGTGATTCAGGCTCATCAAAATCCTCCCGCAGTCAGACATCCAGGAAACAAGAAGTGTATTGACTTAGTCAAGCATACCTATAATTGGGCGAGCTTGTTGAAGGATGTTCTGTCATGAATTGCAGACTGTGTAACTTGCGCGTGGGCCAAATCAGACTGGTTTGGCAAAAATGGTCTTCTACATCTCTTACAACAGACAAAGGGTCCTTGGATATTGATGTCTGTGACCTTTATCATTGAACTTCCCAGTTCTAATGGGTTTACAGCATTGATGGCGGTTGTTGACTGCTTCACAAAATTTTCCCTATCTATCCCATGCTCCTCCACTATTACTTCGGAGGATACTGCCCATCTCTTCATGAGTTGTGTGTTCACTATGCTCAGCCTTCCTCAGGATCGTCAGTGACTGCAGGTCTCAGTCCATGGCACAAATATTGGAACGGGCTCTTGATAACTTGAAAATTATGCCCTGTCACTCCACTGCGTACCATCCTCAGCCATATGGACATACTGAATGAGTCAATCAGATCAGAAACAGTACCTACGGTGTTATGCTGCAGCCGCTCAAAGTACATGGGCTGATGCCCTTCCTCTCGCTCAGTTTGCATATAATAACGGAACACATTCCTTCACTGGTTTTTCCCATACAAAGCGACCTCAGAAGTACAACCTCTAAGTTTCAGTTGTCCCATGCCTTTTTCCAGAGGTACCAGCCGCCGCTGATCACGCCCAGCATATTCAGGCCACACATTCCTTAGTTTGGGAGCATCTAACCAAGGCTATAAGTTACTACAAATGGTTTTCATATTGGAAGTGGCTCCCAGCTTATGAGATAAAGGTAGGTTCATATGTCATGCTTGACATGCACAATTTGCAGATTCAGGTGCCCTAGCGTAAGTTTGCAAGTGAACGCTTGGGTCCTCACTTGGTGGAAGATGACTTGGGTAATGGCACTTTCCGTTTAAAATTGCCATCCCACTAGAAGCAACACCCAGTCTTCCATGTGTCTCAACTGTCCACTTTCAAGGGGCAATCCCCTTGGATCTGTAGCTTATTGTGATTGAGGGTGCAGAGGAAGCTGAAGTGGAGGGCATTCTGGCTTCCTGAAAATCTCAAAGATCAGTTTAATATCTCATCGCATAGAAAAGGCTATCCAACCTATGAGAACAGTTGGGTCAGTCCCTGAGATTGTGTGAAATGATTGGAACTGGTTGAAGCTTTCCATGTCACCAACCCAGACGCTCCTCATCCTCCCCCAGAGATTGCTACTTTAATGGTGATCAAGTTGCCCAAGATCCACAAAAATGTGTCCCCATCCAAATTCCAGGTGGTGACTCCCACCTCTTTAACAAAAGGGAAGGGTAATGTAAGCCTGTAAAGAGCCCACTCTTCTTGGACTGAGTGGCATTCCCATTCCCCACAAAAAAGGGTCTAAGAAAGGCAGATGTCCCTCTCATCTCACATGGAGATCTTGCCCATGTGGTAGACAAGCAATGTATAACAGCCCTCCCTTTAAAGATGCCACCACCTGTTTCTGCATGTACTTCCACCGAATAAGTTTGGCGAATTGATGGAATTTGCACCAAGGTAATTAGAAAGTTGGCACACTAAAGGGGAAAAAGGTCCTCATAAAGTGATGGCGATGAGCCCTCAAAATTTTTTTCCAAGAGCCTCAAAACTTTAGCAACAAAACCTGATGAGCGTGTACCATATACAAAGAATGCGCCTAGTGTCAAATCCCTAGCAAAACTCGCTATTGGCATTGGGCCATCAGGAAATGTTTTCATTGGTTTGAAACCTGCCCCAAAGATATTAGGAACAAAGCCTGACGGGTGTGTACTGTATATGAAGAATGCGCCTCATGTTGAATCTTTGTTTGAACTTATCAATGGCATTGGGCCACTGTCAAAAGTTAGCCATCTCAGAACCCCCCCCCTCAAATATAAAAGATCTTTGTTCAATGAATCCCGCTTGGATGAACAGATGTCGATTTGACTGGGTGCAGGCGGGTTGAGCACCACAAACCTGTTGTCAACCTCTTAAGACTTCCCCTAAGTGGGGTGGCCTTGGGAGGTTCCTGTTGCCCATCAGGCGAGATGCCATCACATTAACCATTGAAAATGTGGTAAAACCACAATTTGTGAATATGAGGTCAAACCAACAGTGACTCAGCCTACCACTGACTTTTTCAAAGTCAGTTCAAATTAAGTTCATTTTCCTTTCCCCTTCACTCTAAGTTCACCAGTGTAGGTTGCATCTTGAGGGCACTAACCCTGTGCTTTTCTAAGCTATTCCTCAAATTAATCAACTAATTAAGCAGTCATAACACACTGAGGAAATTGACGGCCAATTTACTTAATTTACTATTCGTTAAAAATCTCTGTCAGACATTTGCCTTTGCAGACTAAAGATAATAATGCTGTTGGTCGAGTTCTGCTGAAAAAGGGAAATGTCAGCCATTTGCAATATTCCAATGTTGTTAAGAGCTCATTTAATAAAATCAATAATAAAAATGTCGAGGAAATCAACCAAAAGTCCCTGGCCAATTATTGGTGGAACCTCATTAATCGGGGAATCAACAGTATAAAACCCAAATGGGCATAAATAAAATCAGCAGGTTGGATTTCTCTAACTGCACCACAGACCTCAGGGGAATCAACGGAAGGCACTCCCCTGACTCCTGCAAAGTCCTTCAATGCACCTGCACAGGGACCCCCCCTTTTATAGGCTTGGCAGGGGTCCCCCAAGGTGCAAGAATTTTCTCAGGTGGTGCTTGGATCAAGTTTATAAAGATGTTACCTCACAGGTACATTTGGGCCAATCAGAGTTCCTCTTCCTTCACTCTGCTGCCCTGACGCGAGTTCAGAGCCATGATATGCTATTCCTGCATATAAATTAATTTGGACTTGTGCAGGATATTTCAAACATGTTTTCAAATTCCCCCTTGGCCTTCAAAATTACTTTAAATACTAGATAGTCGGAGGTCAAGAAGTATTGTTTTTCCCCTTATCACGCTCATAATAAAACCCATGAAAACCAATTTTTATAGCGCTTTCTTTTTTAAATTTAAATTTATTACAAACATTTGTGGAAACCAGCTGGTGTGAAGCACCAGTGAGCTAAAATCAGCTGGTTTCCCAAAAATCTCCCTGAGTTCCTTCTGTTTTGCTTTATTTCAAATTTTTTCTTGCCAAATCCCTGCGACTCCTATAATGTGGCCTCGCGAGCCTAACATCAACTGGGAATTCCAGTCATGCTAGTAAATCTAGCTCCTACAGCAGTCAATTGGGTCTATGATGCTAAAGATCTCAAGGAACACTCCCTGATTGCAGAGGCCATCAACTAACAGGATATTGGTATACTGTGAGCTCAATTATCTATACTGTAAGTGAGGATCCACCCCTTCACCCATGTTATTGAACTCAGTCCCTTTATGGAAAACCCTTGTCATGTTTACATGATCTAATTGAGGGGACCAACAGCAAGGACAATGCTTGGAGGCAGGAGGTCCAAAAGGTCAAATTTCAGGACCTTCTTGATTTCAAGCACACCGTGGACTAACGCAGGGTACAAGCCAGGTATGCCCAGGTTGGTACAAGTGAGGTGCATAACGCCCAGCCCCTTGTTTTGGCTCTTTCATTAAAACAGATGACTTATCATACAAATGATGATGGCTCAATTCAATTAATTGGTGAATGTGGGCTTGAAACCCATTCAATTTATGAAATTACTAACTTGGGTCAGGCTCAACTTCAATCAATCACTTGAGTAAGGGTGATTTTAAAGTATGTACATGGTCAGATGAAAGCATGACTTATTGGTGCACCAAGACTTAGTACTACTTTCTACAATCAATGATTTCCCAAGTTGTCTTAAATATGTTTGCCTAAGGTTAACCTTTATTGTTGGTCATCTTTCCTATAATAAAATACCCCGTTTGTTTCCAGTTTTTTAAAGGTTATGTGTACTTGTGAAAACCTGTGCGTGGAACTCTTTGAGTAGGCCTTGTGACATGTTAGCTGATTCATGTGCTTATATTACAACAGCATCAGGTACACCGCTGGGTAGCTCAGTTTCCCTCCATACCGAGTCACCATGTACTCAAGCCCTGTTCAAAGCTTGGATATTAACTCCCCTTTGGGACACAGCAAATTTTTCTGATTGTACGATCTTTATAAATGTTTACCATGTTAACTACCCTCGCTCTTTTCCACTTTAGCTCAAGCACACTCTGCTGGGCTATTCTTCTTGTAATACTGAAGAATAGTTCCCTTACGTTGGGCCTGTGCACAGAGCACCACAACAGGGAACTGGAGAGTTATAGATACTCTCCTGACATTAAACAACCAATCCTTTTTCTTTACATGCATAAACTTTTTTCATGTGGGACTTTTGCAAAGTGCAAATGTGGTGCGCCAGCTGTTGGCCATGGCTGTGGCAGGGCTCACCTCCATTTTCTCATTTTGCCAATGATTGGAGCACCTTGGCTTATTCTTGCTGCCTCCAACTGGGAGTTACCCACCATTATTGCTTGTACCTGGTAGATATGCACACTTTGTGATACAAGAGTCATGATTCCCTGACTTTCCACAGAATTTCATAAAATCAACACATATAAACTGGTTTTTCTTTGGCACCGCACTTGGACAGTGCAGGCGGTATCCTTAATGGAAGGCCTGGTGGTGATGGCCTTGGATAACGTCATACAACCTGTTGCTAAAATGGGTATGAGGGCACTCACAGTCAAAAACGCGTTTTATAACAACGTTTCCTTATATACATCTGAGAAATATCTTCTCTTATGGCTCAGATATGGACCCCTTTCAGTGTATCAAAACACTCCAGATAATTCAAACTTAACCACAACCATGATCCGCAGAACACAGGAGGTGGAAAAGGAGTTACTTCATAGATACAAAAGTGTTTATACAGTTGCTGAAGATATGGTGGGATATGCGACCTCAGTAGTAGGGGTGGCCAAATATCACTCTCCATTATATGATGCAAAAACGTATCCTAGGGGTATGATGGACCCTGGAGAAGATTTTTGTGGTGAATTGTTGGCATTTTCTGTTATAAATAAAGATCAATCAGGTTAATCTTTATTGACTGCTACCCTTTCATCCCCTTCAGGTAAAATCAGTACTACTATTTTGGCGGATACTAGAGCCTCTGAAAATCTTATTGACCAGGACCTAGCCAACTACCTTGAGATGAGTTACTTGCCATGTGGTATGGTTAGAGGAGGGGCTTCCCATGGTATTCCCACGCTGAATATTATGGGGTTGGTGGATTATCAAGTGGGCAAGTATCTTTTGACGGACCGTTTCCAAGCAATCAATAACCGTTTATACCCCATCATTTTGGGTAAAAATGGTGGCGAAGATTTGACATCTGAACCAACTTGAAAAAATATACTGTCCTTAACTTTGACGAATGGTCACAAGTTGGTCGTTTTTTTGCTAAAGCTAACTTTCTAGGAGATTTGCATCATTGGTCCAATATCCACACACTCAGTCTTGCTCCGTTTCTGAAGCCCTCTTTGGAGGTTCCCTTACCTTCCTGTTTGGAGGGGTTGAGATCTTTGTTTGATGCTGCTTCAGCTAATGTACTAGCAGCCCACTCAGAGTTTGATTGCAAGTTCAAGCTCACCTTTGGTCTAGTGCATAAATACACAATTTATCCGTTGACAGTATGGGAGGAAGTGGCTTTAGACGTGTAGGTTAAGGAGCAGTTAGCCAAAGGTGCTGTTTTTAGCAAAACTCCCATGTATGTTCCACCCTTCTCTTTGTGGAAAAGGCCAATGTCATGGACCAAAAAACTCCAGCTCCAACCGCTGTATATTAAAATACATTTTTGGTGTTTTGGCAAGCAACCAAAACAGCCTAACCGAGTAGGGAGAGGTTTGGGGCACCAACAGCGCCAAACATTCACCTACTACTGGTTGAATATGCAAAGTCCTCAGGGAAAATGGTCCAAAACCAACCCACTTGAAAAGCTCTTCATCAGGGAAAAAGACAGCAGGTAAGTGAGGTATGCTAAACCTGAAACAACACTTTTTTATTTTGGACATACAAAAAGGCCCTGCCATCAATAGCTCATCCAGGTAGCCACCGCCAATGCTCCCCCAGGCAGGGATTGCTAGGGGAAATTGATTAGAATTCTGAAGTGAACTTCAGAATGGGCAGGCGCGCCTTATAAAGGCAGTCCTTTGGGGGCCTCACCTGAGTCATTGATTAGGCTTGCACAAGCCTAATCTACAACTTGGGTGAGGCACAACCCAGCTCTCAAAATGACCAAACTAAAAATACTTAAAAGTGATCCAACTCAAATTCAGAAAATCAAAATCTGAGTTGGAATGTAATGATCAAGATGAGCTTGATCTTTACAGCTGATGGTACATTATTCCCATGCATAGACTATGGGAATCTCAACAATGTCACAATACCAGACTTGCATCCCATCCCACTGGACTCACAGATTGCACACTATGTGGAGAAGGCGAGAGTCTTCTCCAAGTTGGAATGTTTCAATGCGTTCAATCAGATCCATATCAAGAAGGGCCAGGTTTGGCTGAGCGCATTCCATACCAGAAAAGGGATTTTCCAATTTTGGGTTATGCACATTGAAATGAAAAATGCCCCTGCTATCTTTCAACGCTGTCTTGATGCGGCTTTGGGGGACCTGCTGAGATATGCGCGGTAGCTTACATGGATGCTATTTTGGTATTTTCCCCTGACAATGAGTCCCATGCAGTACACCTTTGGCAGGTGGTGGAGCGTTTGAGTGCAGCTTACCTCAAATAAAAAATAAATAAGTGCGAATTCTATAATTCCTAGGTCACCTTCCTGGGCAGCGTCATGTTTGACAAAGGGCACATGATAACTCCAGACAAGGAGAAGGCAATTTGTGAGTGGCCCACTCCAACTTCAGTTAAAGAATTAAAGAGTTTTTGGGGATTTGTATGTTCAGAAGAAATAAACACCAAAGTTTCTGAAGTTGTGGTGCCTTTGTATAAGGCAAGTGAGGCAAAAGTACTCCTGTGGTTCTCAACTTTTCAGGATTTCTTTCAAGAGATAAAATGTACTTTTGCTGTCCACGTCCATTCTTTGTCATGTTGACCCCAAGAAAGAGTTCATTGTTGCTTCTGCTTCCTCCAAGTTCGCCATAGAGGCGGTCTTGTTAGAAGTAGCTTAAGATGGAATAGAGCCTCTGGTGTGATATTTTTCCAGAAAGATTTCTCAACCAGAGTTAAACTACGCCGTATATGATAAAGAGTTATTAGCAGTGGTTGAGGCGCTGACCTATTGGCGTCATCACTTGCATGGCTCATCCCAACCCCTCCTCATATGTACAGATCACCATGCCTCACTGTATTACCATGCACCTCATGTCTCAATCCCACAGCAAACCCGCTTTCATGAAACCTTAGCCTAATTTGCGTTTTCTTATGAGTTTACTAAGGGCAAGGAGAATGGTTTGGCGGATGCTTTGAGCTAAACCCTGAATTAGCTTCAGATCCTAAGGAGACAGAGAAGCATAATACCCTGTTGATTATTCCACCAGGTAAGGTTGTGTCTCAGCTTCTCTCTCCCTTGGTCAACGAGCCAGCGCTCGCCCTCATGGAAAGTGTTGAGGAATATGGTATGTTCAGAAAGGTAGTCCTTCCCCAGCCTTTGTCAGCCAAATGTGCTATGGTCCTTGCTAAGAACGCATTGAATCAAGAGGACATAACCATAGGGTACCAAGTGAAGGATGAGATGGTGTGACTTCATGGGAACCTATGGGTTCTGCTCATCCAATTCACCTGGAAATCATCAGGGACCACCATGATGGAATCACTATTGGTCATCCTGGGAAGGCGAAGTCTCTAGAGCTAATTTGCCGCACTTACAATTTGAAGGGGTTTGCCACATAGTTGAGCAGGTATTATTAAGAGTGCCTTGTCTGCAACAAAATGAAACAGAATTGCAAGCCTCTAGCGGGGCTGTTGGTACCAGTTCAAAAGGCTGATGGGCCTTGGACTTCCTTATTGATGGATTTTATTGTGGAATTGCTTGTATCTGATGGCTACGATGCTATCATGATAGTGGTGGACCGTTTTATTAAGTACGCCCACTTTATTCCCTGCAGAACCACAGTCACCACGGCTTAGGAGGCTAGGCGCTTTGCCACCCATGTTTTCGCTCTTCATGGGGTCCCTCAAGAAATAATTAGCGATTGTGGAGCCCAGTTTACTTCTGTCTTTTGGGAAGAGTTGTTTAAGACTCTTCAGATTCGCCTCTACCATTTGACTGCCTATCACCCCCAATCAGATGGGAAGACTGAACAAGTGAACCAGTGCATTGAACATTCTTGCGATGTTACACAGCTGCAGATCATTCAGATTTGGTTTCACATCACCACATGGCCCAATTCAGTTATAACAACGCCCAACATGAATCGATTGGTTGTTCTCCCTTCTTCGCCAACTATGGCTTCAATCCCACCTTTAACATGGAGCCCAGTTGTGGATCCAAGGTGGAAGAGGTGATGGACTTTGCAAAAATGATCAAGAAAGTACACCAGGGGGTGAGCGAAAATTTATATGCGGCCATGCAGGCTTATAAGGAGAATGCTGATAGTAAAAGACGAGTTGGACCAGCGTACAAGGAAGATCTTGTGATGCTGGATGCTAAAAAAAATCCCAATCAAGCAACCATGTAAAAAACTGGGACCAAAGAGGATTGGGCCTTATTGCATTGTCAGAAAGGTGGTTCACGCCTCATATCAGTTGGATCTCCCCTCCTCGTTTTGAATCTTTTTCAGTATTTCATGAAAGCAAGCTTACATTGTTTGAGGGTCCTCCATCGGAGACTCCCAAGACTTATCTCGTGGATGAGGCGCTGGAGTGGTAAGTGGAGGATATTGTAGCCTCTCATCAGGTAAGAAGAAAAATTGAGTATCTTTTATTCTGGAAGGGGTTTGATGCAGCAAATAACAGTTGAGTCCCAATGTGTGACTATGCCCATGCCTAAGATATAATTATAGCGTTCCACGAGCTTTTCCATGAGGTTGCAAGATCTAAGTCTAAGAAAGCTGTTGCTGCCAAGAAGTTGGCCCCTTCCCACAAAAACTTTTCCTTGGAAAATTCCCCTGGATGAGGGTGGAGCCAAAAAAGAGGAGAGGGTAATGTCATGTTTACATGACCTAATTGAGGGCATCAACAGCAAGGATAAGGCTTGGCGACAGGAGGTCAAGAAGGTCAAACTTCAGGACCAATCTGATCGCAAACACACTGTGGACCAACGCTGGGTACAGGCTAGGTATGCCCAGGCTGATACAAGTGAGGTGCATAACTCCTAGCTCCTTGTTTCAGCTCTTCCATTAAAACGAATGACTTATTTTACAAATTATGATTGCTTGATTCAATTAATTGGTGAATGTGGGGTTGAAACCCATTCAATTTATGAAATTACTAACTTGGGTCAGGCTCAACTTTAATCAATCATATGAGTAAGGGTGATCTAAAGTACGTACATGGTCAGATGAAAGCATGACTTATTGGTGCACCAAGACTTAGTACTACTTTCTACAATCAATGATTTATAAGTTGTCTTAAATATGTTTGCCTAAGGCCAACCTTTCTTGTTGGTCATCTTCCCTATAATAAAATACCCCGTTTGTTTCCAGTTTTTAAAGGTTATGTGTACTTGTGAAAACCTGTGCGTGGAACTCTTTGTCTAGTCTTGTGACATGTTAACCGATTCTTGTGCTTATATTACAATAGCATCAGGTACACCGCTGGGTAGCTCAGTTTCCCTCCATACCGAGTCACCATGTACTCAAGACCTGTTCAAAGCTTGGATATGAACTCCCCTTTAGGACACAGCCAAGCTTTGGCTGATTGTACAATCTTTACTTAATATTCACTGTGTTACCCACTAGAAAATCAGAGGATCATTCACTTGATAGTTTAGATCCTGCATGCTAAATTGGGATGAAGTTTGTCTATTTGATCCTTGATTTTGCCTGTGGCTTACAGTATTTTGACAGTTTGGAAACTCACTAGGCGTATTAAGACAACCCCAACTCTTCTGGTTGATAATGGGTAAAAATTTTCACTCTGTAATCAGGAACTTCTTTTTAAGGCAGGCAACGTTACAAGCTGTTTTTCTGTGATTACAGCTTGTAAACACTTTTTTAGATGAGAGATTCTCAAAAAGAAAGGAAAAAGAAAAATAAAATATCATTATCAGATGATATTTATTGATAACTATTCATTAGGCCAGGAGTTGGTGTTTGTACCTCTAGGGCATCTCCTGGCCACATTTAAGCACGCAATCTCAAGATATTATATTTCATCTCAGTTTGGCCCTTGACAGTTATGACTGAGACCTATTGCTAGGTTTATTGGTGGCGAAATACTCTCAAAATTGGGAGGATTTCAGGGACAAAAATCGCAATAAGGACATGCAAAATTGTCCTAGAAACCTCTTTATTTGAATTTCGTCATACTGCTGATGAAATACATCTTCTGTGAAATTTTTGCATTATTGGTGTAAATGACACACCCATAACTGGTACATTGAAATGCCTCTCTCTCAATAGCACTAAATATTCTCATTGGGGCAGTCTGTGTGCAAGTGATATCATGCAAATTACAAAGATCAAAATATGAACTTCACCCTAAGGCAGGAACCTGATTACGTTTAATGTCTATTTGTCCATGGGATTTGTAGGCGTTATCTTTGGGCCAATCCATGAATGATTTCTTATGCTGATAAAGATATTGGTCCAAATTAGTTGGGACTAATTGCCAAGATTTGGTGCAGTGGTAATCAGCTAAATGTGTGAGTGTATTTGGCCAGAGCTTTTGAAAGAATAATTGACCAAATTGACGTTGAGATAATTGTTCTGAGCCAAGTAATTGCAAAAGTCTTGAAGTTGAGAATCAGAGTATCAGTTCAAGTATTGGGAGGATAATTGTCCAGATCTGTTAGTTGTCAAAGGGTTTATTTTTGGGTCAACCACCAGAATCTGACATTTCCCCCACTAGACTTGAACATAAGCCCCAAGATTCCTAATTAGCCTTTATTGACTTAGTTATTTGTTAATTTCAGCCCAAACTGCCAATAGAGTAGGCCAAGTGCATAGCCTTATCTTTGGCCCTGATAACCAATGAACTGAAGTTGGATCCTCTCCCCACCCTCAAGTGCAAACTAGATTATTAATTAAATTAAACTTAATATATTTATTCTTATTTTTTCTCTTTTATTGTTTTTCTTATTATCATTTTATTTTTCTTAATTAGCAGACTTACTGAACCTTCTTAGAAATTTTGCATGATTTTGTTGTATATAAGGACAGTTTTGATATCTTTGATTGTGTATATGAACTGAGATTTCTTCTCAATTATTTTTGAATGGCCCTACCAAGATGCAATCTAACTTTTGCAATTGGCAAATTCATGGGTGTTGCAAAATAGGGCTTTAATGTTAACTTTAAATTTGGCCAATTTGTAGCAATTTTCTAAGTCCTTTTGATGTTGGGCCTTTTTTCACAGTAAAACTTCTGTCAAAGGCTTTATCTTGTAGTTTTATTAAAGTATCTGCAAGCTTCTTGATATAATGAAAATAAGTGTTTTTGCCAGGATCCTCTAGGACCAATATAGTAGCGTTGATAAGGCGGTTCCTTCATAAAATACTTGAAAAGGGGACATCCTGGTTGACAAACGTAGGAGATATCATAGTAAAATACTGCCAAACTTAAAAAGGTACTCCATTTAGATGGTTTGGCTGAAATTAATTTTCTGATAATGTTCACCAACGTCCCATTTGCGCGCTCAACTTTACCATTAGTTTCAAGATGATAGGGAGCAGAAAGCACATCTTGTCCTCCCATTAATTGGTTGAGCTTGTCAATGACATTGGCAGTAAAATTTGTTCCGTTATTGGTCAGAATAACCTGGGGACATCCATGCTTGTGGATGATGTTTTCAAGGACAAACTTGGCTGTAGTTGCCACTCCTGCTTCTCAAATAGCCTTGGCCTCAACCCATTTGGTAAAGTAGTCAATGGCTACAATAATGTACTTGGCTATGTATTTCTTGTTAGAAGTGGGCTGACAACGTCAATAGATACAATGTTCCAAGAAAACTTGGGCTGAACAAGCTGATAAGATGTGCTTTTAGGAACTGTTTTTTTCCTTAGCACTCTGCACAGCATTCTAACGTTTCTTGGATTTCAAATGCATTGACTCTCAATAGTAGAATTGCTTCAGATGCTCATTTAACTTTTTGAATCCGCCATACCCTATGACCTTTTGTGCCACAATTAATAGGTCTATTCAGGCTGAGGGTCTTGGGAAAATATACTTCTTGCCTTTAATAATCTTGTAAAGCATCCCGTTTTCAACAGTTGTATTTTTACATAAATCTGATGATTGTTTTTGAATGGATTCAAGCTCATCTTGGTACTCACCGCTGATCTTTTTCTTGACCAACTCATTGGCAGCCTGACTAAGTGTTGCAATGGTGGGTAGTCATGATAGGCAATTGGCGTTTTGATGCTTTGCCCCAGCTTGGTGCTCAATTGTGTAGTCATAAGCTTGAAGCTTTAATGCCCAGGGGGCTAATCGGCCCTCAGGTTCTCTTAAGTTGTTCAACCATCTTAGGGAAGCATGATCAGTAACAACTTTGAAATGAGTGCCATGGAGGTAAACCTAAAATTTCTTGCAAGCATATATGATGGCTAAGTATCCTTGTTCCATCACGTGTAATTCCTCACATGAACATTAAAGGTCCAATTAGTAAAGTAAACTGGATGTTCTTCACCATCTTCCCAAACTTGGGATAGCATGGCCCCCACTGATGTTAGGGATGCATCAGTTTAGACAATAAATTCTCAATCAAAGTCCAGGTATCAATAAACAGGCACCTCCAATAGGGCCAATAAGAGTTGGTTAAATGCATTCTGGCAATCTGGAGTCCTGTTGAATGGGACTTTTCTCTAATTAGATAGAAATGAGGCTCCCCAAGTTGTGAAAAATCAGCGATAAATTGGTGATAGTACCCAATCATGGTTAGAAATACTTGGATATCACGCTTGGATTTGGGCCATTTCTTTTAAAGATGGCATCCAGCTTAGAGAGTTGGGGACAAAGAACCACTTTGTCAATTACAAATCCAAGGTATTCCAGATGGTCTTTGAAGAACTAGAACTTTCTGGGCTTAATTTTTAAGTTTGCAGCTTCTAGACTTCTAAAAACTCCTCTAAGTGTTCCATGTGGTCTTCAAAAGTGTGGCTGAAAACGTTGATATCATCAAGGTACACTAGTACACATGACAACTTCAAACCTCCCAGAATTGTGTCCATAGCCCTTTGAAAGGCAGCCGGGGCATTGCAGAGCCCTTGAGGCATACTTGCCAGCTGAAATAGGCCCACTTGGGTTATAATTTCACATTTCTTGCGCTCCTCTTCAGGAAGATCTAATGCCAATATCTGCTGATAAGGTCCATTGCTGAGAAGAACTTCACGCCCCCTAGCCTATCCAAGGCATCATTGATTTATGGCAGAGGGTATGAGTCCTTATTTGTGATGTTATTTAACTTCTGATAAAAATGAATACTCATTTGCTTCCATTTTTCCTTCACTATTAAAATTGGTGTCACCCATGGATTTTTTGGAGGCACTAACATGATACGATCAAGGAGTTCCTTAATCTCCTCAGATACAGCTTCTTCTGATGATTTTGAGCATCTAATTGGGCGTAATTAAATTGGTTTATAATCTCCGGTGTCAATAATGTAGATGACACCCTTAGCACATCCAAAGTCAAAATCATCTTTTGTGAATATTTTCTGATATTTAGAGAATAACTCCTAAGCTTGGCTTTTCTCAAAATGGTCAGGTTGCTTAAATCGGCCATAGGGACAACATTATTGATGCTGAGTAGGTACTTATTGGGGAGCCCTAATTCAACAAAAGTTGCAAACTCATGGAATGAGTGAAAATCCAAGGAAGGGAACAGATGCAGAAATTCAATTGTTTGATGTCACTTGATGGAAATGGGCCAATTTTGCAGGTTTGCACACAAGATGTGTATTACTCCATGGCCAGAAATGATAATACCAGGGGCGTTGTTTGGCTCAAATCAAGATTTAGACCATGGTTGATATACTTCACTATAAAGTCCTTCAAGGATATTAATTGTCAACCCTGATGGGACAATTACTTGACCTCTGGATGGTTTAGTAATGTGCTGATTTGACCAAAGTGGAATGCCCTTTGTCTCATTGATCTGGGTGGGTAGTGCTTTTATCATTGACCGCGCTTTGATATACTCAATTGGGACTACTCCATCTTTGTAGGCCAGATTTATGAATAGTCTGGGCTTTTATTTTCTCAACTGCCCTATCTCAGTTATAGTAAAGCGGGATAGCCTGGCCAAGAATGGTGAAAGTATCATCCTTATGGTTGGTAGCAACTCCATATCTCCTTAAGAAATCAGTCCTAATTAGAATATCATAGCTCTAATTTAAAAACACTATAGCAGATGCTGTTACTAGAATAGATCCAAATCTGAGAGGTAGGGTACTGTATGTGCCCAGTGATTTAGTTGTATGTGCTTCAGCTGTACCGTATAATTGACAGTGGGCAACATCAGTCGCAATTTTCAACTTTTTAACCAAGTTTGTGCTGACTATATTGATAAGGAACCACTATTGACGATGGCCCAAACTTGCACCTTGTTTACTGCTATATCCACGTATTACATTTGGAATAGTTTTTAGAGGTATTTATCGTGTGAATGCTGTGATTGCTGCCCAATTCCAGGTGTGATTTCTGACTTAAGCAGATATCTGGGAAGTTATCTGCTAAGGTCTTCATTTAAATGGCTACTTGTACGTTGTTAAGCAAAGGCCAGTTAGTTGAACATCTGGGTTGGAGGTCTAAACCCTGATCAATAATCTGTTTTGTGCAAGATTTTTATACCTCTGCTCAGGCTTCTTTGGTAATTTTCAAGGGTTTAGTTGCTTTTGTTGTAGCTCAAGTAGTGACCATCATGACATCATTAGCCACAATATAGTGGAGGTTATATTTGGCGACATCTTCAGCCCTAAAGAGCTCACCAGGGTCAGTTGGAATGGTTTGAACATTGGTGGAGTTAAAGCATTCTGACTCTACTCCACCTGATCTTTTCCTTCCTCGCTGTCACTGTTGATTTCTAGAGCAACGTTGACCCCAGGCTTTTTGTAAGACCGTCTGTAGCATTGGCTAGCAAAATGCCCCTTTCAACCACAGTTGTTACATATAATCGTCCCTGTTTGCTGCTTTTCTTAAAATTTTTGGTTTATATTTGGGAATTTTTACCCTGGTTGGACATAGTGTTGCTTTTTGGGCCCAAAGATCGGAATTTTTGCTGATCCTTGGGCCAATTAGGGGTATCAAAACTACGGGAACAGCTTCTCAAGTAATTGGTAAGCTCTTGGGTTTCCATGTATCCATTAAATGCAGGTATCCTGACATTGTGCAGTTTATGGAAGGGTGTAACTGCGTGTTCCATTGCAATCTTAGCATCAAACTTATCTATTGTGTTGCACCCAAACAAGGCTTGTGCTTCATGAAAAATCTGTCAGCAAAGTCCTTAATAGTCTCATTTTGAATAAATTCTATAACAAGAAGCTCTTTTTTGGGGTTCTAATTTCCCAAGCCCTCCAAACTGCTTTGTCACTGTATTTTTGGCATCCATATAGGACCAATTGTCGCCCAAATAGAGCATTATGAGGTCACAGCTATAGAATCAAGTGAGTTGATCAGTGCTGATCCTTTTGCATAGTCTGTTGCTCCCCTCATTGCTTTTTCAAATATCTTGAGTAAAGAGTAGACGTTCCCATCCTTATCAAACTTTTGTATGTTCAATGGTTTAAAGCCATATTGCCCTGTTTCAGGCATAGGGGTTGTACTTCTTCATGAACGTCTTGGTGTATCATAATTTAGAATTGGCCCTCTTTCCCGTTGGGGAGTATCTGGAGTTGGGAGTGATGCCAAAACTCTAGGCATAGGACATATGTTTGAAATATTGGTTTCTATATTGGTGTCGATTTCTGTGATTCAATTTCATGATATTGCTCTAAACTACTGGATTCTGATGCTTGAATTTAGCCCTTAGTTTTTTTTTCCAAACTTTTTTGTCCAAATGGGCAGGGCTTTTTTCTATTTCTCTTTTGTCAAAGCTGGGTGAGCACTGGCAACTTTGCATTTGGATGTATTCAAATTATTTTTTAAGGTTGTTTACTCCTTTTTGAATAAAGTTTTATTGGACGTTATTCTTTTAATGTCTTTGGCCATACTATCTACTTGGTAATTTGCAGTTGATAATTGCATTCTGAGTTCCCAATTCTCCTGATTAATTTGAGTATTTCTGGCCGCAGTCTCAAAACAATTGTCCAAATTTTTGAAAATTTCACTTTGATCAAGGCATCATTCTCATCTCTATTTGGGACGGCTGGTTTTGCTGTCAGTTCTTTGATGCTTTTGTTCGTAATATCCAATTCAGCCTAAACATGATCCTCAAAATCATTGTGCTTTGCATTTAAGTCCAGGCGATTTCTTTGTCCTGAGGTGGCATGTATGGTGAGTCATTCTGACTGATAATAAAAAATCAGAATATGTTTTTAGTTTTTGACAGCGGGTATTCACGTTTTTTACCCATTCATGTGACAGCCCATGATGAGCAAGAAATTCTGCGGCTATCTTCAGGACTCATTCATTAAATAGCTCAAGTGTGTTTAATCTCCCATGAGCTTTATTGGCAAGTACCGTATTATCCACAATTGCTTTTCAGACTTCAGTAAAACTGGAATTTAATTTGTCCAGTAGAGCATTTTGGGAAAATTGTTCCTCCCCTTGCACATGGTAGATTTCCATGATTTCCGGATTTTGTCTGGCAATGATTGCTGGGTAAGCTTAATTGAGGGGTGGACAAAGTCAACCAGGAATTATCTAGTTGCTTGACTGTCTGTTAGACGTTTGGCAGAGATGCCATGGTTGCATTGTGGAACTTTATGCATATCTCCATCTTAAGCGCCTGATCCTTAAGGTAGTAGAACAGGCCAAAGGAGGGATCAATTTGTTAAGTACCAATCCTAAAACCCTGATATAGAGTTTCCAGCATAGCTTTTAGGCTTACAGATGTAAGATCAATCAGGCTTGTTGTATCTGCATGAGCTCCCATCACTGTGATAAGATCTAGGGAGTAGGAGATACCCACCTCAGAGCCTTGGCAGCTGGTATAAAAATAATCTGAGATTTCCTTGTTGCTAGTTTCCATCTCATTGTCACTTTCTCATCTGGCAGAATCTGCCAGGAACTGGCTATGTGAATCCATTTCAGAGAGTGTCACCAACTTTGAGTGAGCACCAGTTGTTAAGACCTGAGGATTGCTTGCTTGATAGTTTAGATCCTGAACACTAAATTGGGATGAAGTTTGTCTGAATGCTCCTCAATTTTGCCTGTGGCTTACAGTATTCTGACAGTTTGGAAACTCACTAGGCGTATTAAGATAACCCTGACCCTTCTGGTTGATATTGGGTAAAATTTTCCCTCTGTAATTGGGAACTTCTTCCAAGGCAGGCAACGTTATAAGCTGTGGATTCTGTGATTACATCTTGTCAACACTCTTTTAAAGGAGAGATTCTGATAAAAACCAGGAAAGGGATAAAATAAAATATCATTATTAGATGATATTTAATTAATAATTATTCACTAGGCCAGGCACCAGTACTTATACCTCTAGGGCATCACCTAGCCACATTTGAGCATGCAATCTCGACAGATTATTTTCCACCTCAGTTTGGCCCTTGAACTGATACAACTGATACCTATTGTTAGGTTTATTGGTGGTAAAGTACTCTCAAAATTGGGAGGATTTCAGGGATAAAAATCGCAATAAGGACATGCAAAGTTTTCCTAAGATCCTTTTGATTTGAGTTTCATCATACTGCTGACAAAATACATCTTCTGTAAAATTTTTGCATCAATTGAAGTAAGTGATGCACCCCTAATTGGGACGTTGACATGCCTCTCTCTCAATAGCACTAGGTATTCTCATTGGGGCAGTCCATGTGCAAGTGCTATCATGCAAATTATAAAGATCAAAATATGAACTTCACCCTAAGGCAGGAACCTGATTACGCTTAATGTCTATTTGTCCATGGGATTTGTAGGCGTTATCTTTGGGCCAATCCATGAATGATTTCTTATGCTGATAAAGGTATTGGTCCAAATTAGTTGAGACTAATTGCCAAGATTTGGTGCATTGGTAATCAGCCAAAATGTGCAAGTGTATTTGGCCTGAGCTTTTAACAGTATAATTAATCAAATTGAAGTTGAGATAATTGACCTGAGCCAAGTAATTTGTAATAGGCTTGATGTTGAGAATTAGAGTATTGGTTTGAGTATTGGGAGGATAATTGGCCTGATCTGTTGGTTGTTGAAGGGTTATTTTAGGGTCAACCACCAGAATCTGACAACCACCCTCACCCTATGCCACTTTAGCTCAAGCACACTCTGCTGGGATATTCTTCTTGTAATACTGAAGAATAGTTCCCTTACGTTGGTCCTGCGCACCAAGCACCACCACACAGGGAACTGGAGAGTTATAGATACTCTCCTGAAAGCCCTGAGCACCCAAAACTGATCTTGCAACTCCCCGCACCTAAGCCTCTTGGATCTAGTGCTGCAACAGTTTGGTTCCTTGTGGGGCTCCTCATCACACTTATGGCCCACTGACCCTCAATTGTCACTCACCTTTCTGTATACCACATCATTAAAGTGGCAATGCCTCTGGCATTTTGCTTGTCTTTTGGGTGCTTTTACATCCCAACTGGCAGGCCATTATAGACATCATCTGCTGTCTCCATGACACCTACCAACCTTTAACGTGAGGGTACTCTATGCCAGTGATATGTGGCAATTTTATTTAGCCTTTGATGTGGCTTTAAATTTAAGATAGTTATGTAAAAGCAAAATCATGGGAAGCCTCATGCAGGTTTATTGATATTTGATGGTGACTGCAGGGAAAAGATGGGGAAGCTAGTTTAATTAGCCACGTGGCTCAGGGAATTTATCCAGTCTATTCCAAATATGTAAGATATATTTAAGATTTGCTACAATTAGGTCCAACCTTTGCAATAAGTGGGATAGTCAACTGAAGTCAGAATTAAATAAAAACTTTCAACCTCACTCTTGGACATAGACCAAGGCAAGGTATTTGAGACATTTTGTAAAATTTTGAGACATTGATATCTGCTGGGGTGATATAGGGTTTGATAGGGTTAGATATCAAGTAATCTGAAATCTCTTGAGGGTTAAAATAGGTGATGGCAAATTCATGAATGTTAGAGGGAGAAATATTTATAAAATTTGGGGCTTAAGAGGGTCAGCATCAGAGTCCAAAGAAGTATAGTCTCAGGGCTCAAGAGGGTCCAACATCAGAGCTCCAAGGGTATGAGTATTGGAGTTCCTGAAACCAGGTAATTTTAGTTACCTAGACTTTTATAATAAAGATGGGGCTAACTGTATTAACTCCCATATAGGTTTGAAAGGCCCTATCATTCCCCTGTGGCCATATCCGGCTAAACAGTATAACGCCATTTTGACAGGCTTGTATAGTTTAGTTCTTTCTTTGGCCGTTGGCCTAGAGGTGGCGCCCTCCTCAGTTGGGTTACTCCAAATCAATAGAGTTTTAGTAAAGTCCAACCTCATTTGTCTATTTTAATGGTTTCTAGTAATTAATCTTATTTGAAACATCATAAACACTTCCACAGAGTGTGATCTATCTATCCGTAAATTCCTAATTAAGATCTAAACAGCATATAAAAAGTATGAGATGCACAGATAGGTAGATGGTGCCTCATATATTAGTTTAAATGGCATAGCGTTGTGGTTTAACGTTTAGACGGTTTAAAATTAACGGTTACCCCCCATCTCTGGATAATCCATTACAAATTTTTTAAAGTGGTGAATTGTGCAGCTAGCCCTGGATCTCGTGTTGGCCGGTATTTGGTGGTCAGATATGAGGTGTTTGCAAGCTGCCACGTTAATTCTTAAGTCTAATTAATTCTAATATTAAACCTGATGCGATAATTGCCACTAAAACCGAGGATGCGATGGCGAGATGATTGATTAGCTACTTAAAATAAGGTTTATTTGTGCGTCTTTGAACTGATCACTTTTATATTTGGCTTTTAATTTTTTATACAAGCTGAGTGATTCCTCTACCTTGCCACAGCTACAAAATGTGTGGCCGCAAGTGGAACAACTTACATAGGATGACTAGAATAACTGCAAGGTTAAGTGAAACTTAACCACCTGCCATTTGGGATGGGTGGCCATGTTTCCGATGGCGGTAGAGGGAGGAAATATTTTTGTACTGCCTGCCACAGTTGTTTACACACACACACACACACACACACACACACACACACACCACACACACACACACACACACACACACACACACACACACACACACACACACACACACACACACACACACACACACACACACACACACACACACACACACACACACACACACACACACACACACACACACACACACACACACACACACACACACACACACACACACACACACACACACACACACACACACACACACACACACACACACACACACACACACACACACACACACAAACATTTAAACGGGTGGGCCGTTTTGGGTGGTTCTGGGGGCAACTCGGGAGTGAGTGGGTTTATGATGAAGCATTCGATGGGATTCGTTTGGCGCGTAAGCTCAAGGGCATCCATGGGTTCGCCGTCACGCAAGGAGCGGGTGGTAATGAAATCCGATGCAGCTTGAGAAGCCTCAAAAGGATGGGTTTCCAGGGGGAGCTGGAACATCGACGCTGTGGACATTGGACAGGTGCTTTTCCAGCATCGCGAGCAATGTATAGCGAGCGTCGCAAGTTGGGATAGGGCAAGGAAATGGGGCTGCTAAATTCTTGGGTTCCTTGCGGCCGAGGATTGCGTTGACTATAGCCAAGTCTGGGTCAATGGAAGGAGGCCTTGCAGGAGTTGTAGGATTTTTGGGCTTAGGATCAGGAGGGTTGTAGAGTGGATTGGCGGGGTGATTTCGCTTTAGGTGGGCTTGTAGGCGGCCCTTGGACAAGAAAACGCGTTCGCAGCTTTCTACTGGACAGCGCTGGGATTCCAAACCTTGATGGATGGTGCGGATGTGGTGGGTGAGGTTATTTTTCTGAAGACGATTAGTAGCTGAAGGTTGGTTACTTGGCGGAACGAGCTGGAACACCCTTCGTATGGGCATTTGCTGCGAAGGAGAAATGTGCCTTGGGTAAGCTCTGAGTCATCGGCCAGATGGGTGCGAAAGTGAAGTTTGAGTTTGTTGTTAGTAGTAAAGGTTTTTTGACACTTTGAGCAAGTCGGGATGTGGTCCTTTGCGAGATGGGATTGTAGTTGCGACCATTTATCGAAGCGAGCCTGGCAGTTGGGATGCCCACACAAGTACAAGCGTGATACTAAGTGGTCAATCTATGCTCCTCTAGTGTAAATTACCTGAATGTGACAGGGCATGCTTGTCCCGCCTATTGGGAGTTATGAATCGCTTATCGCACTCTGCTTTGGGGCAGGGGTACGGAAGAATTCCCTTGTGGCGACACTCGTGAAGATAAAGCTTATTGTGCTTATTGGTTGCAAAGTTACAGCCCGTCCAGGTGCACTGATAATTTGATAATCATTAGTTTACCAAAACTTTGATTGGAGGGCATTTAATCAATTATATTTGATAAACGGTTTCACTCTACCCCACGCCCTTACCTTGTACTTAAGCGGATCGGTATGAGTTTTGGTATGCTTTTTAAGATAATCTGCTGATGCGTAGGACTTTCCACAACCCGGAAAGTCGCATAAGAATAGTCCGCCAACAGCCTCGGTGCCCTGTGACGTTTGCGGTCTCGGGGTGTGGGCGAGCATATGTCGGTTGAGGTGATCTTCCCTACCATATTTTTGGACAATCTCTGTAGGGGCATTTAAACGGCTTTTCCTTTGTGTGGGTACGTATATGGTTTAGCAACCGAGACTTCCGGTTGAAGCTTCTGCCGCAATTGGAAAACGTACACGCCAGATTCTTGTACCCACCTCTACTCCCCATCCCGCTTTTCCGTGAGGATGTTACACTGACATTACTTGGCACCCCACGCCGACTTTTACTGCTCTCTTGTTCTGCACTCGGCAAAGATTCTCTCAGAGCTGAACTCTGAGGGTGCATCAGAATAGGCACTAGAACCAATTTCACTCATCCACGGGTAAGTCCCATCGAACTCAAGTTCTTTTTCGAGTGTAAAGTCGCTTTCAAAACTCATCTAAAAAAGCTAGATATGAGTCAACGAGCTAGATGTTTAAAAAGATGCGAATCAACTAAAACAGAGAATTCTCAAACCAGTAAAAATAGAACAATCGTCCCTGTAGTCAAACCAACTTGAACGCTTAACAACCATCAAAAGTTTGGAAAAATTGTCCTTCTGAATAGAGGTATCAAAAATATAGACCGACCTGGATAAAAAATTCAACTCCTCGGTCAAGTGAACGCAAACTAAAAGCTTAAAAAAGTCAATAGCCACCAAGCGGTCCTTTATAAATTTTTTAAAAGTTTTAACCGCAAGGTAAACCCCTAAACTTAAAGCGTTTCTATCTTGCGAAAAAATCAAAAAAATTGGCACGCGAATCTTATGGGCATAATTCAAATCACATTCCATAACTCCACTCATTTAAGTCAAAACCCCTCGAAAACAAGTTCACTTGGGACATCTCTTAAAGGGCGAGGGATGTTTTTAACCTTTACGAAATAGAAACCTCGGAAGTAAGATTTTGAGAGTTAGAATTATCAAAGTTCTTCAAAATCAGTTTTAAACGTAATCCATCAACTCGGGTTTCTCAACCCGAAAATCTCATCCGCGATGAACTTTAACTGGGCGTTGCCATCATAAAGAAAGCTTCCAATGACCTTTTGTACGAGTATCCCTCGTTTCACACACAATTCATATTTTTTAAAATTTTTGACCCCAACCCATTTATCCCTGTAAGTTTTAAAACGACGGGTTAAAAAACTAATCATTTTCAACCATTAGATAATTTCATATCCAAGTTTAATCTGACCTCCTTCTCATTTTGTTATATCACAACTGCCCTACCCCACAGATTTTAAGCCTAAATTTCTGGCTGGACCTACAAACGATGGATTCCTAATGTCTGATACCTGTGATGGTTGAGGTGTTATTAGCACCTCAACTTAAGAATAAATTGGATTGATAGCCTTTATACCAGGTTGGTGAAATTTCTGGGGGAGATACCCTGGAACCTGCTGGAGGATTCTCTCAAAAATAGATGCCCATAAATTAATTTACATATGATAGATAGGACTGTGGGATCCACCGACAGATGCCACAAATTCTTTGTTAAAGTGAGAAATTTACTTTATAAATAAAAGTAATAAATAACACTTTGTTAAAGTTTTTTATGTTTTTTATTGTTTAAGCAGGGATAAACCAAGAAAGGTCCTTCTCTCAATACTAGTATTTCATATTTAGACTAGTTCAAATTTTGAGACCATGGGTATTCAAGGCAAAAGTATATAAAGCTGAGTCATCCAAATTAGGAAATATAGGCTTTTAGCCTATCAGATCAAAGATAAATATTTTGAGGCAAAACCATCCCATGTGGTAATGATTTGATAAATTGTATCCAATCACCAGTGAGTAAAATCTTCTCACCTCGGCGGTGGTCAGACTCATGTGGTAATGATTGGTTAATTTGTACCCTATCATCGTCGAGTAATATCTTCTCACCTCGGAGGTAATCAAACCTGTATAGTAACAAACACCCCAAATTCAGCCAAGAAGTCAGAGTAATCCTATTATTAGTTATTATCTTTTTAAGCCAATTTTGGTTATAAATTATATTATTCCGATAGTTAGGATTCCACCAAGAATCTGCCAAGGTCTTTTTGCCATGGGTACTTATATTATTGATAACCACAATATTATTTGAAGATTGGGCAGGTGATGGTCCAATAATGGTAGCAGATTCAGGGGCACTCATACCTCCAATATTCTTTTTCTTAAGTCAAGAAGGAGATTGTCCAACATTGCCCCCTCAAGAATGTTGGGAGGGGTGTAGGGCCATAGGAAGCAGCCATGTACCCATTTTATAATAATTCCTGTAGCCAAAGACTTTATAGAATACTCATTTCCTCTCTTATACATGATAGTAAATGGCCCCTCCCAGATTGATCCAAGTTTGCTACTATAGGGAGTTATAGAATTGTGGTAATATAAAACCCTATCTGATACTTGGTAAGAAGGTAGAGGAGCTCGGAGCTCATTGGCAGCATGGCCTTCTTTAGTAACCATTTTTGTGAGGTTGGTATAATGTATAGGTAAGGTGGGAAGCAGGTACTCAACCATACAAGAGTATTCCTTCTTGCTGGGTTCTTTATTGGCTAGAACTAAGGGGACTTCATAATTGAGAAACAACAAGAACCCTTGCTTCATATTGATAATACTGTCATATTCAATCATAAACTGAGTACCTATAAGTATATCATAAGTGTTATTATCTAAAGCTACTGTAGGGGCTGATAGAATGAGCTTCCCAATACAAATGGGAAGGGATGAGTAAGTACCCAGTGCATGAGTGTTGTTAGGACCAGCGGTTCCAAAGTCTTGGTTGTACTCCAAGTCAGGTGCAAGTTTGATCTTTTTCATCAACTTGGAGGAGATTACATTCACCGGGGAGCAAGTATCTAAGATAGCCATCACCCGTACTTTTGGATAACCACTTTGACCTTCATAAGTATCCCCCCAAAAGTGGGTGATAGTGCTAAGACCTCCTTGAGATGAAAAGTGGAGGTTAATTTGCATGCAGTCTCAGGGTAATTTTCCTGGATAGACTGCATGGTATGGCCATGCTGGAGAGGGTGAATAAGGTGAGATGACACCTCATCTGTATTGCTGGTAGTATCAATAATGGCTGGGTCCCCTAGAACTTGGCAGAGATATGTCTCTTCAGGTATGGTGGCTTCATCTACTCCTCCAGCATTCAAGCAATCAGGGACTTCCACTTCAGCAGGTACTCCTACAACAAAATAGCCAACCTCATCTGTACCTCCCTCAGAATCATCCCCTGGGGTATTAGTAACCCAAGGTAATGGCATAAGTTGTTTAAATGAGTCAGGCACATGAGATTTGTCAGCAATAGGTGTGCCTTTCCCTACACTGACATTTCTTTTCCCTGCTCCTGTTCCTCAGCGTCAGCTTTCTTTTTCCAGCACACAGCCTCCTTGTGTCCAAACTTGTAGCAGTATTTGCACTGAGGGCGTTCAAGATGTTTTTCTTTGGGGTTTTGCTCTTCAGGGCCCATTATCTGAAGGGGCTCCTTCTTGTCTTCAATAGCTAGGGCTCGAGGCTTAGGCTTTGAATCCTCAATGGTTAAAATGCAAGGATGAGATACTGCTCCACGTGGAACTTTGGGCTTATGGAAATCAGTGACATTTATTAATGCCTCCTTGATGTCTTGAATGATATGGAAATAGCGTTTAACTGAAGTGATGTGCATTGCTAGTGATGGGTAAGTAGCCACTCCAGTCAAAACGGCGGCTACAGCATCATCCAAAGTCAACATCTTTGAAGTTAACAACATCTGTGCTTCCATATAAAATTGTTCCGCAAAGGCGACCACTGACTCTCCTTTTTGGATACTCATAGGCATAAAAGCTTGCTTTTTCATACTTAAAGCCTGTTTTGAATCAAACGTGTTTATGAGGGCTTCTTTGACCTTGGACCAGGTGCTAAGAGTATCCATATGTGGGACCATCACCTCCTGTGCCATGCGGCCCAAACAGGAAGGATATGTTTGGCCTTCTGATGATTAGTCACCCCTTCCATAGATGCTTCATAAACGTATAAAAACGAAGCAATGCTACCCTCGCTGGGGATAAACTTGTCTTTAAATGTTGGTTTAAATGAATTATAGTCATTCCCAATAAGGGTATGAATAGCTGGAGCTTCTGCTTTTGAGGTTTCAGAGCGGTAGTTTAACTGATCAAAAGTCCATGAAAGGTGATCAAACTGGTCATGCATGGCTTTGAGATGGGTTTCCATTTTAGAGAGGGCTTCTAGGGGCCCAGATTCACATAGTCTCAGTCGAGCTTTGATCCCTGATTTATGAGTTTCAAGATCTTCCACTCGGCTCTCCATTGCATTGACTTGAAAATGGAGTTGTGACACCAGCGAGCTTAGGTTTATTTGAGCAGTTTCCACGGCTTCCACGCGATTCTTCAACTCTTCTTTTATTTGTTTACACCCTTCATCATCACGAGGGTGTGAGCTTGAGCCTTGTACTCCATCCTTGATCTGTTCATACTTCCGCTTGACCTGTGTCAATTGACAAAATACTTCCTTCAACAGCACAGGGCTTTCCAGTGAAGCTTTTACCACTTTTGCTTCAGTTTTGCATTCATTCAGGTGACGTGCTAGATATTTGGTATTTTCAAATGAAGCTTTGAGAGCTAGCTCCTTTTCTAGCTGAACAACTTTAGCTGCAAGGGTGGTGATGGCGCTAGATGTTTCAACCGGCAGATGGCGTTCCAGCTCATCAACACATGAAAATGCCTGAATTAACTGTTGCTCCACCACAGCCACACGCTGTTCATATTCCTCTTGAGGGATGGAGTCAGGGGCTAAAAGGTCCCTGTGCGTTTGCTCATTATGTTTTTCAAGTTCATTATTAAAATCCTCCAACAATGAGCGGGTGCTAGCGGTGGAAGCATTCAGTTCATCCTGGAATATCTTCATGGCCTCCTTGACATACTTTACAATCCCAGTGTCCATAGTAGCAAGTCGGTCATGCAGCTGTATGATGAAGTTGTGATTAGCTTCCACACCAGATCTAACTGCTTCAAGATGTTTGGAGGTCAGTTGATACAACTTATCATAGGCTAAATTCAGAGCTGCATGGGTATCTAGGTGTCAATGAAGCTCTTCATGATGGCCAGCTAAGAGATGCATCATATGGACCAAGGCAGGATGAGCAAACTTGTGTATGTAGGTGATCAAATTTGTAAGCTGACCATAGGTCTCTGGGAGGACACTAGTCTCATAGAGAAACAAGTGGCGTTCCTCTACCAACAATGCTCACTCGTGAGATGCAATGTCACCAGGGTTAAGGATATCATGAGTAAGGTCTCTCACAACTTCAGTAGCTGGCCAGGTGATGCAATGAGACTCAGGTAGAAATATGAATTCAAATTGTTCTTCTTCTCCAAATATCAAAGCGGTAGGGCTATCCATTCAATCATCGTCTTCAGTCCCATCCCCATTTCACACCCAACGGGTGACACTCTCCATTACTTTAATACTTATTGAAGTATTCAGGGTGACCCCCTGTAGTGAGTGCCAGTTTGTGGGATCCATCGACGGATGCCACAAATTCTTTGTTAAAGTGAGAAATTTACTTTGTAAATAAAAGTAATAAATAAAGCTTTGTTAAAGTTTTTTATGTTTTTTATTGTTTAAGCAGGGCTAAACCAAGAAAGGTCCTTTTCTCAATACTAGTATTTCCTATTTAAACTAGTTCAAATTTTGAGACCATGGGTATTTGAGGCAAAAGTATATAAAGCTGAGTCATCCAAATTAGGAAATATAGGCTTTTGGCCTATCGGATTGAAGATAAATATTTTGAGGCAAAACCATCTTATGTGGTAATGATTTGATAAATTGTATCCAGTCACCAGCGAGTAAAATCTTCTCACCTTGGCGGTGGTCAGACTCGTGTGGTAATATTGGTTAATTTGCACCCTATCATTGTCGAGTAATATCTTCTCACCTCAGAGGTGATCAAACCCATGTGATAACAAACACCCCAAATTTAGCCAAGAAGTTGGAGTAATCCTATTATTAGTTATTATCTTTTTAAGCCAATTTTGGTTATAAACCATATTTTTCCAATAGTTAGGATTCCACCGAGAATCTGCCAAGGTCTTTTTGCCATGGGTACTCATATTGTTGATAACCACAATATTATTTGAAGATTGGGCAGGTGATGGGCAAATCATTTAGCAGATTTGGGGGCACTTGTACCTCCAACAATCTTTTTCTTAAGTTGAGAAGGAGATTGTCTGACAAGGACCTTAAATTTTGATCATTAACCTATTGGCAGATAATGGGTGTCATGGGGTTTCCTACAGATAACTCTATTTATTACTTGCCTAGGGAAGCAACACAGCCTGAACGCCACTCAAGCTTTGGGGATGACCTGAGGACCCCTAAGGGAGGGTAATCCACCTGATTTGAATGGGTGCCTTATAAAGGTTGGCCAGCCAGATGATCTGGATATTGGTGGATCAAAATATAGTTTATATAAAATTATTGACAATTTGGAAAAGTATTGTTAAAATTGATAGATAATCCAAGGAGGTGGATCAAAATGGGCCAATAATTTCACATTCCCAATCAACCAAGGCCAATCAATATGGCAACGCCACCACCCAGCCTGACTGGAAAACCATTCTATATTCAAAAAATGATTGTACCATAAACTATTTACATAAACATATGAAAGCATACAAGTGGAAGAGATTCATTTAGAGATTTACATAAATCCTTAGAGGATTAAAATATTGATTGTGACAGCCCAAGCTACAATTGGCTGTAATTATTAAAGTAAGTTGCAGAGATTAGTTTATATCTCTATTTATCAATCTAGTTTATTTACTATCCTTTGGAAGTTAAATCCATCCCAATGCACAATCATTACTTTCAGATTTTTCCCTTTAAGCTATAAAATCCTCATATCATTATTCTAGGTAGTCTTTATACACAAACGTCTAGTATATACCTATTTTTAAGAATAAAAAAATGGTTGGCTCAAGAGAATGATTATCATGGGAAGATACCAGGGATGTAACTACCTCTACCAATCTCAGATTATATATTCTTGTACATTCCAATAAAAAGTATCACCCAGGATTAGGAGTAATCTTAGATGTCTGCAAACCCAAGAAATTATGTGTGCCTGCCTGAAACTTATCATCTTAAAGATATTAACATAAGTTCCACATATGGTCATCATAATTATGTAATGTACAACAACATCATATCTCAGGTTGAATCCTATTTTAGGATAAGTGAACATGGTATTAAATTTGAAGTTGTGGAGATAATTACAGAACTATTCAGGGTGAAAGGAACGCCTGTCAACAGCTCTTATGAACATATTAACACAAGGTTAGCAGCCTTGGAACAAGATGTGTTATAACTAAGTGGGCACCTGTAAAAGGTTCAAATACTAGTTGATGTGACTGCTCTGCAGCTACACCACTCATTAATTTTTCAATAAAAATATATAAAATCAAATCTCATCAAATGATGTCAAATATTCTAATACTGGACATGATGGGAAAGATATTGATCATTTAACTTCCTCAGCAGAATTAAAACCTAGACCCAAGTAAGGGTTAAAGGTATTACCTCAATAAATTACCCAGAGAAAATGATAGTCATCACAGCTCTAGTCAACTCTAGGAAAGCTCTGACAAACCAAGTTGAACCCAAGTTACCCCAAGATGAATTCCTGCCCAGTCAAAATGACAGATCATCTGAAGACCAGGTGACAGCTAAATGTAGTGCCAATTGTGGCAGCAGATTAAAATGAACCCAAAAAGGGTATTTTCAAGAAGCTTCCAAATGATCAACCAAATTGACCCCCAATCTCATCTGACTTGGGTATTCAACTTTCCATTTTTTCCCTACCAAATGTATGATGCAGAGCATTATACCCTTCAGAATTTATCACCTGACCAAGAGCCTCCCTTCAAGATTTCTCCCCTGTTAATTTTAATAATGCTTTTCCTTTTGGGGTTTATATCATTAATTGTGACATACAAAAACCCCTATTTTATACTCTAATAAAGTTACATTGTTAATTTTATATCTCGTTTTGATACTTGGCTTCAATAAGACCATTTTTCCATACTTACCATAGGATGTATACTCTAGCTAATGGGATCTAAGTAGTGACTTGGCATCCCTTTTAAAGATAGATACACTTGTCATGTGACTTAGTCAGCCTCAAGTATTGGTTGTTGGGCTTCTTGGGTATAACACCATCAAGATTAAAAATGGAAGCCCTACAATAAACTTGCTAAACAAGGAACCAACATTTGAAACAAGAGAATGTACTGAATATTTAGTTTATAAAACAATAGGGTGAAAAGCACAATCATCACATAAGTGTCCTGGACATAATTTAAATTGATGCCAATGATCTGAAAGCACAAAACCAATGAGCACCACTAGTAGAAGCCACCAGATCTGAAGGTAACTTGTGATTGTATACATCTGCACTACAATAATGCTAGTGTTATGATCTGACATGCCCATCGAGAACCTAATCTTTAAGGCTTGTCAAAAAACAATGTACACCCCTGTTAAAGCTCTATAGGCTTCGCTGTTCATTCACAAATATTAACCCCAAAAGTTAACTGCATAGGTCCAGTTTTGTGAAATTCTCATGTTGTCTGATAATATATATGATTAATAATAGTATGAAGACTATACTGTAGTTAAATAGACCATTAGTTTCTGGTCCAACGCTTTACCAGTATTTCTTCTCAAAATACTCTAGATGTCCTCAGTAAGGACTTATTTCATTATCCTCCTAACTTGATCCATACTCAGATCCTCATTTACAATCTACTTCTGGTGACACACAATCAGCAGCAATTCCCATCCCAGCTCAGCTTCTCTTCTCTGGATCCTCAATCCTTACTCTTTATCCTGCTTAAGAGTCTCCAATTAAAGCACACAGCAATAATTTGTTTGAAGATGAATAGAACTATTAATGAATTCTTCTAAAGTATGTTCTACTGTTTAAAATAATGTTTTTTATTAAGTATCTTCTCAAGCGATTTATAATAGGAATTTGGCACCCAACCCTCAGTTGGCGGCTCAGCAATGAAATGGCTGCTGTTACCATTGAATTACCCTTTTTCATCTCATCAGCGATGGTTTTTCCCATCCTAGCTAGGATTCCATCATTGGACATCCTCGAGACCTAAAACAGAAATAGTTATAAAACGTGTCCCTAACGTTTGATACTCTATCCCAGCCAACCAACCATATTTGGCGAGCAGCCTGCTTAGTAAATGGGACTTGTTACCCATTAAGGCAGGTCACAAACCAACTGATCATTTTGCTAGTTGCAGGTGGCATCACTCATGTCACAGATTCAGCTAAAAAACTAGACTGGGCTCCCAGTCAGGGTGTGTGAGCACCCAGTGGAGGGCCCAGAATACCAAAGGCATAGAGGTCTGAGTGACTAATAAGAGTGGGGTTCTATGGGAGACATGAGGAAATTAAAAATTCAAGAACATACCAAAGGCCCCAAGGCAAACCAGATGGTTGCATTGGGGGCAACCATGAGTCTTGCGGGGGCAACCCCTAAGGGTGGGAGAGGCAGGGAGGATGATGACTCCTCCAGGGTTCACAGTTGGTGACCTTCAGCTTTGAGTAGGGGGCTTGCATTCCATCAAGGGATGGCACAGAGGCCGGTGTGTGGTTGGAAGTGTGAGCGGAGGTAGAGTAAGACCCAAAAGAGGGGTTGGGACCTAATTTCCCCTTGAGGGGGAACTCCAGTTCTCACAGGCGGGCTGAGCCATTGGCAGCTGAGGTGGTTATGGATTCCAAGTCCACAAGTGGTGGGGCGGGGGCGCTTGGGTGCTGCTCTAGCCAGGGAGCAGTTTTGGAGGACACAGCAACTAAACGGATGGAAGGGTTTCAATTAAATGGACGCGAAGTAATGAACAAAACAGCAGGTTTGTCATCATCAAGGGTGAGATGGATTATTGCGCTTATGATCCACTGCCGCGTGGCAGGTTTGAGTGACCAGATAATCCAGTCAGCAAACATTGGCAGGAGAACTTGGGCGGTGGTGAATTTCGTTGGATTGATTGGCAAATTTTTTATAAAATTAATAAGGCAGATGGAGGCCACAGCAATATATTTGGGGAATTTGAATTTTATTAAGTGAAAGATAAGAGAATGAACCAATAACTGCCCCCAGCCAGGGCAGTTGCCTTAAGAACTGGGATGAATGCATGGGGAGGGTATTGAGGGATTGGTCATTTGGGATTTGGGGATGGGATTTGGTTGGCTAACTCAGAGGGGGTAGAATGATGCTTCAGATTTTGGCAAATATCAAGAAAACTTTTGCAAATTTTTCCAGATTCCTGGGGCCAAACCAAGTCAGTGCTACTGATCTGGGTCCTGGTCATCCAAGTCAGCCTGTTCACATGGTTCAAGTGCTCCAGATTCATCCAGGGAGGCTGGGGTCCTTGGCTTAGATTATTTGCAACTTATATCAAACCTTAATTAGGCTACTCATGCGATATGAACTCCCTGGATCCATTTTGAAGCGTTGGAGCAGATGGTCTGTGTTGTTTAGGCCCTGATTTGAGATCTGAGCCATGTCCTGATCTGATTCCCGGTGCAGGCCAGTCCAGACCAGCTCCCCCAGTCCAGAATTTTCAGGACAGGATCCAATGTTGGGAATTGCTGTTTTCCCAAATTTTTGATATAGTTTGTCTGGGGCGTGGGTGGTCCCAGGGGCCTGTCCATGCCCCTGGTGTGCGCAATCTCCCTACAGACTCATTCTATCAAACTTACCAGGTTGAGGAGGGAGGAAGAGGTGGGAGTGGGATATCTTTGGGGGGGGGGGGAGGCAGTCACCCAGCGCTCATCTATCACATGGGCTAGGTCGCCCAGCTGTGACAGAGGGTTCACTGAAGCCTTGTGGCCCCTTTTCATCCAGAAGGGGCGTTGATCCCTATCCAGTTACAAGGGCTGGTCCCAGTACTTACACTACCCTTTCCTTTTTTGACAGGGAGGATTCCACCCCCAGGGGCATGGACCAAAGCATAATTCTTGTGACGCTCTGGTAGCTTTATGGCAGGATGGCTGCGATCTTCTGAGGAGGGTGGGGGACTGTCAGGTGGGAGGCATGGAATTCATCTATCAGGTCCCTGCAGTTTGTACAGTCACGCGTGTTCACCCAGCTGTTCTCATAAGAGGGGTAACCTTTCCAGGTGACCAAGTACTGAATAGATTGGCGGGACCTCTGGGAAGCTAAAATGGCCTTCACACCACTTCCTAGGATTCCCCGATGACAATTGGCACTGGGGATGTTGGCCTTTCCCCCTTTGAGGGGTTAGGAGGGAGGTGTGGAAGACATTATGCTGCTTCCAGTGCATGAGCAGTTTCAAGTGATAGACTCCGTTGCCTAAATCCTTCTTGACCTTGAAGGGTCCCAAGCATTTGGCTGCAAGCTTGCGGGTGGGGGCTTTCAGGGGAAGGTTGCGGGTATCTAACATGACAGGGATCTAACAAAGATCTCATGCCCTGGGAGACGCTTCCAATCAGCAAACTTCTTGTTTCCTCGATGGACTTTGTCAAGTGTTTGTGAACCATGTTGTGCATCTCACAGAGAGAGATTAAATGGTCCATGGCAGTGGGATCTGCTGAGGAGAGTTGGGAGCCAATCTGGAAAGAGGGGTTATACCTCAGAGTAGCCTCAAAGGGAGAGAAGCTGGTTGAGGAGTGGAGGGAGTTGTTGTATGCAAACTGTGCTAGAGGTATGTCCTTATCCCAGGTGTCTTGCAAGTCAATTTGCATAGCAGTGCAGGTACTGATCCAGTACCTGGTTCACCCGCTTGGTCTGCCCATCAGACTGGGGGTGGTAGGTAGTGGATCTACAGGGCTTGATGTGAAGGAGAGTTAGCAGCTCTTCCCAGAACTGGGCCATGAACTGGGGTCCCCTGTTACCCACTATCTCCTTGGGGAGACCAGAATGGTAATGACATGGTTGACAAACAGGTTTGCGGTCTCCACCGCAATAATAGAAGAGAGGCTGGGGGTGAAGAGTGTGTCAAGATTTCAATATGACTGGGTGATAAGCTAGTATTCAGGTAAATTGTAAATTAGATGAAAAGTGAGCTCAGAGGGTGAGTGATAGGTTAGAGCAATGCAAGGTGAATCAATCAAATTAATTAGGGTCAGTGATTGAGGAAATTTCGTTGAAGCCTCAATGGTCGAACAAATTCTACATTGATAGTGAATTGAGGTTGACTAAGCAAAATGTGTCAAATCCGTTGAGGGATACCGGTGGTTTTGGGTCGACCAAGAGAGAGAAATAGAGGAGGTTTTTTAAAGAAGAAGTGGAGAAAAGAAGAAAGAAGTGAGTAGGAGTAAGAGCAAGCGTGAGCAGAGAAGATCTGTGTATATATTATATTAATTAAAAGTAGTGTAGTTGGGGCAATCGCCTCCTATATTATATAAGTTTATTACGTTCATTCGAAGGACTAACAATCTCCATATTATTGGCCCATTGCTCAGTGGTTTAACCCTTGTGCAACTCGTTCAGCAGAAATAAGCAATATCCTCCAAAAGTTAACTGTGGTGCTCACTACAGGGGGCCCATTGATCAACTAATAACAAATTCCTCAATTTAAACCTATGGTGCAACCCATTTTCTTTGATGGTGTACTACCCCCGGTAACTGAATTCTCTCATTATGGGGAACTGAAGCTTGCTTTGGATACCTTACTTAGGTCGCAAAAAGTGCTTTTTTAGGAAAATAAGAATATTACTGAGCAGCTCAACCATGCATTCCGTCAACTGCTCCTGGTAGGCGACCATGCCAACCAACTTGCTGACCTCTTGAGCAGCACGACGGAGCAGCTAGACTGTGCAGAGTATAAATTAGATAAGGTTGTTAAGGAAAAGGAAATCTGCATTGACAGGCTACCCCCATTTAACCGTGATGGTAACATATATGGGTTTTTCAAGCAGTTTGAGTTTGCCATAGGGGGTTTTGGATTGATGGAAAGCTAAACTGTTGTTGTCTTGCGTTGGATGTTTCAAGTGCTGATCAAGTTACATGTTATTGTAAAACAGTACTGTAGCTTACCAAGAGGTGAAGGAGACTGTAATCCGCCTGTTTGGGGGCAAAGCGAAAATGGCTCAGCGCAAGGTGGACTTTTAAACAAAATTCTTTCCAAAAAAATGAGTTTCTAATACAGTTTGTGGAGCGGTTCACTAATGAGGCTCATGTGTTGTTGGGTGCAAATTTCTTATCTAATGAGGAGGTGGGCATAGCAATGACAGCGGCTATCAAGCCCCTATCGCGAATTGCATGAGCTATGGTGTACACTCTTCAGGAGAATGCGGAGTTACTCAAAATCATCCATCATTTACGCCGTTTATCCATCAACTTTAGTGCTCCCAATGTGGAGCGGAAGGATCCTGTATCTGCCACTAAAATTCGCTAAACAAAGGATCCCACCAATATGGGGGCAATTGGTGGGTCACCCCTCGGCCACTTAACTCATGGGCGGGTCCTTTACATCCCTATTATGATTCAAACCGCTTATCCTTGGGTCCATAATAAACCGTGGTTAAATAGTAGACCTAGACCTTCTGGGGCAATTCATAGATGAGTGCTGGTCCCAAACGCTTGTTTCTCGTGTGGCCAAACAGGTCATTATGCGGTTAGTTGTCAGGCCAAATCAAGGTTCCACTCAGTATCCGTGGTCCCAAATGAACAGGGAAAAGGGCGAGCGGAGTAGAGATGGGACGCTCTGCTTCCGCTGATTCAAATGTAATTGTCTCTGATGTTCATCATGAATCACTTTGTGTCAGCCCTGGGGCACACTCTGAGGAATTGCTATATCAACAGATCCCTTACCACCTTTTGGCCTCAAGCTGAGGAAGAGACCCCAATAATGCAGACATGGAGTTTCGCCAAGATTTGTATAAGCCATACACCTTGCAGATCCTTGAGCAGAATGGTACAATTGGCGGTGACCCCTCTGCATATGTCACAGCTTTGGAGGGGGTGGAGGTGGCGATTCATGTAGAAAAAATTGCCCAAGAATATCCTCATGTTGGGGCTGGTATGCACACTTTTCTGAATAATCATACGCCCTTGAATGTTTATGTATTGAACACCAAGGGTTCTTCTTATTCAGAATGCACCTACTGTGACATATTTGTACAGAATACCAAAATTGGGCGATCATTGATACAGGCGCTCCTGTCAATATAATATCCATCAAGCTTGTGGCTAAGCTTCCGCTGAAGCCAGATGTGGACCACCAAGTAGTGTATGGAACTGCGGGGGCTCATAGTACTTTGTCAGAAGGCGCATATAGCTCATCGCTTTTGAGGTTCAGGTCAGCTGGCATATCCGCTCCAGCGGTGGTGTTGCCTAATGACCACTATGACATGTTGATCGGGGCTGCATTTATGCGGCACTTTGGGGCTGTGATTAATATGGCGGATGAAACCATCAGTATCCTGGGACAGCGGATCCCCATCTATTTTACTTCCAGTGGAGTCCCAGATGACCCCATCCGCTAAGGTCGAATTAATCTTGCCTATAGTGATGGTGTGATTCCTGTAAGATATCAGTGGATGAAACTGAAGACCCAAACACCTCCAAACCAAATTTACAAGTACAAAGGGATTCCACTACATAGCACATGCTTTGACTATCCCTTCTGGGCACCAGGTCATAATTGGGACAGAACTCAAAATTGATATGCCGGGAGGTCTGTAAGGGGAGGTTGTGGGGCCCTATTAACAATCACAACTCAAACCTCATGTGGCTCTGGGGTTACTGTTACCAGGGTAGGGGGAAGTGAAGGTTTTAGTAGCGAATCTGCAGAAGGAGGTGATGAAGGTTTTAGCGGCACCAAGTGGTGGCTTACCTGCATCTGATCCCTATTGATGAGGTCTACCAGGTACACAACTTTAGTTCATGGGAAGATCTCGGCTTGCCTCTAAAAACCCCCTTCAGCGTAATGACTGTGGTTCTGTGGGAGGCGTTAACTGGTCTATCGGAGGATCAAAAGGATAAGGTGATGGATATGTTTGAGAAGTACCACAACATTTTTGCAACTGATGATCATGACTTGGGTTGTGCTCATGGGGTTGTGCATCGGGTGAACACAGGAGACCACCCCTTATCAGGTCATGACCTATCTCTCACTCAAAGGCAGAAGAATTTGTGCTGCAGAAATAGATACCTTAGTGTAACAGGGAATGTTGGAGCCATCAAAAAGTCCATGGGCATCTCCGGTGCTAATTGTCAAAAAGAAAGATGTCTCCAATTGAGTAGTAATCAATTATCAGAAGCTTAACAGAATTAGGAAAAAAGATTTGTACCCGCTCCCATGAATCAATGATTCTTTAGATTGGTTAGGTGGGGACAAGTATTTCTCTGCTATGGACTTGATATCAGGGTACTGGCATATTGAGTTGTCAGCGGTGGAACAAGAAAAGTGCACTATAATCACCTCAAAAGGATTGTTTCAGCCTACACATATGCCACAGGGTTTATGTAATGCCCCAGTACGTTTCAGCGGGCTATGAACACTATTTTGGGTGACTTAAAGCTGTCTTGCGTTCTTGTCTACCTTAACAATATCAACGTGTTTTCATGGACGTTCATGGAGCATCTTGGACAATTGGAGCAAACGTTCCGCCGCCTTGATGATGCTAACATCAAAATTAAGCCCTGAAAGTGCCACTTTTTTAAGGAAAAATTAGAATACCTTAGCTTTGTGGTAGATTCCAAAGGGCTTAGTCCTCAGCCAGCTAAGGTGGAAGCCATCCGCCAGATGACTCAGCCAAGTGATAAGCGGGATAATCAGGTATTTTTGGGGATGATCAGTTAATACTGGCGGTTCATTACCAACTTCAGCTGTATTGGGACTCCTCTCTTTGAGCTACTTAAGAAGAACGCTGCCTTCACCTGGATGGATCGATGTCAAACTGCTTTTGATGTATTATGAACTGCAATGGCTAGCGCGCCTGTTTTGCAATACCCCAATTTTGAAAAAGAGTAAATTGTGCAAATGGATGCTTCACTTTCCGCTGTAGGGGCCGTGTTGTCCCAAAAAGACAATGATGGTGTGGAGCACCCCATTGCATATTGCAGCCGCAGTTTAACTGGCCCTGAACGGAATTACACCATAACTGAGTGGGAGCATTTAAAAGTAATCTATGCATATAAACAATTCTGGGTCTATCTCCATGGGGTGAAATTCAAAGTGGTAACGGATCATGCCTCCTTGCACTGTCTACAGAATCTGCGGGATCCTGAAGGGTGGCTCGCGCAATGGGCTTTGAAGCACCAAGCATACAAATTTCGAGATCATGCATTGGCCCAGGGCAAAGCATCAGAATGCGGACTGTCTTTCCTTATTACCCACGGTCACCATTACAGCAGATGTGGCGGACATCATGTACAAAAAATGATTGTGGGCAAATATCATGATGAGCCGCCACCCATGATCAAAGTGTTGGATGGGATTAGGCAGGATACCTTTTTGCACAATGGGGAATTATATAAGCGGATGGGGGAATTGAAGCTGAGTTTCCCAAAACCCTCTGCCAGGCCTGCGATAATTATGGATGCCCATAGAGCATAAGGTCATGGTGGGTTTAAAAAGACACTGGAGTTCTTGCGACCCCACTACTTTTGGGAGAGTATGCACTACGATGTGCTTGAGACGGTTTGTTGTTGCCATCAGTGCCAAGTGGAGAAACCATTCCATCGAAAGACCAACTACCAGCTTAGTGAAGCCTTGGTTCGCATGGCATACTTTTTCATTAGACATGGTGGGGCCTCTGCCGACTGGTGCAAACTGCTCTAAATATATAATCATTGCCATCAACCATTTGACAAGGTGGGTGGAAGCAAGGGCTATCAACGATTTGGGAGCTGTCACTACCGCCAAGTTCATCCTGGAGTGTTTCATACAGTGCTATTGTTGTCCACAATTTATTCTAACAGACAACGGAACCAATTTCACATCACACATATTGGCCAAGTTGAATGAGCTCATGGCAATCCGCGGTGTCTTAAATACACCTTACCATCCTGAATCTAACGGTATGGTGGAATGGGTTAGTGGGACCTTGGTAAATATTCTACGCAAGCTTGTAAATGAGCGGCTGTCTGACTGGAGTACCCTTCTATCCACCGCTGTCTTTCCATATAATATCAGCTACCACTCAGCAACCGGTAAAAGTCCATTCCAATTGCTTTATGGACAACATCCAGCGCTACCTGCATTGTTTTACTCCTGAGTAGAAGATACCAGTGGAGTCAAGCCCCACCGCTATTTGTCTACCTTAATGAACACGCTGATTAAGCTCCAAACTGAGGCATATTCCACTAGTCTTGCCAAGAAGATTTGGGATCATGTGGCTGATCAATATAGACGCAGCAGTCTTTCACAGTTCAGGTTAGGGGAATTGGTCCTGTTTCACGACCAAAAAAGGTTTGGAAGAAGGAACAAGCTTACCAGCATATGGACGGACCATTTGAGATCATCAAGAAGACCGAGGCTGATGCTTACATCATTAAGGAACCTGTGGGTGGTCGGATAATCGAATAAGTACATGTGAAGTTCCTTTGGCCCTACAAGCAATATGCACTTATCATCCAGTCAAGGGGGTTAATGTCGAGATTTCAATATGACTGGGTGATAAGCTAGTATTCAGGTAAATTGTAAATTAGATGCAAAGTGAGCTCAGAGGGTGAGTGATAGGTTAAAGCAATGCAAGGTGAATCAATCGGTTTATTAGGGTCAGTGATTGAGGAAATTTCGTTGAATCCTCAATGGTCGAACAAATTCTACATTGATAGTGAATTGAGGTTGACTAAGAAAAATGTGTCAAATCCGTTGAGGAATACCGGGGTTTAAGGGTTGAGCAAGAGAGAAGTAAAGGAGGTTTTTTGAAGAAGAAGAGGAGAAAAGAAGAAAGAAGTGAGTAGGAGTAAGAGCAAGCGTGAGCAGAGAAGATCTGCTGTATATATTATATTAAAAAAAGTAGCATAGTTGGGGCGATCGCCTCCTATGCTATATAAGTTTATTACATTCATTCAAAGGACTAACGATCTCCATATTATTGGCCCATTTCTCAGTGGTTTAACCCTTGTGCAACTCGTTCAGCAAAATAAGCCATATCCGCCAAAAGTTAACAGAGTGTAAACTTGGTAAATCGGTTCAGGACTACCATGATCTCATCTGAGCCACAGGAGGGTGGGAGCTCCACGATGAAGTCCACTGAGACTGAGGTCCATGGCCCCTCAGCCTGCTGCAAAGTGTGTAACAGTCCCTTCTTCCCAGAATGATCTGATTTTTCCTGGGAGCAGGTGACACAACGAGAGATCCAAGCAGGAATGTCCTTTGAGGATCTAGGCCAGTTCTAGGTTCTCTTAATGAGATCCGCACACCTTTTGATACCGGGGTGACCAACTTTCTGAGGGACATGATGTTCCTCAATGACAAGGCTGCACAGGGAGGGGGAACCCAAACCCAATCATGGAACCATATTGTTCCATTCTACAAGGTATATGGAGCTTATTTGTGATGCATGGACTCTAAGTTAGCAAGAAGATCAACCCCTTCAGAGCTTCAGGTTTTGGAAGCAAGGACACAGAGGAGAAGAAGAGCGTCAAGGTCCAAGTCAGCGAAGCATACAGTAGGGGGCCAATGAGAGAATTTGGGAGGGGGCACTACAGTCATAAGGTCTAATAGGTCTTCCCCCTATTGAGAGACAGGGAGAGGTTTTGGCTGAGCATGTCCAGTAAAACGTTCAGGGGACTCTTAATGATTTGTACTTAAAATGGAACCCACAGAGATCTTGATATGTGCAAGTAAGGCTAATGTCCTAGCTTCTGAGGTTTGAAGTATTAGAGCAGTGCCTTATGGTCTGTACGAATGGTAATTTCATTCTGGACGTCCTGCAAGAGGTATTGCCAGTGGGTGAGTGACCAAGCCACCACCGCTAGTTCCTTGTCATATATTGGCCACACCTGCTCTGTTGTGATGAACTTACAAAAGTAATAGGCCACCCAGTGCTCGGCTCCCTCATGCTCCTGTAGCAGCATAGCACCCAATGCCACTGACGAGGCATCTCAGGCTACTATGAAGTGGTGGGAGGTATTGGCATGCTGCAGGACGGGGGCTGTGAGAAAAACCTCCTTGATAGCCTTAAAGGCCTGCTGGCACTCAGGGGACCATTTAAAAGGGGCATTTTTCCTGGTGAGGGGGTGCAGGGGTGCTGCCAGTTGGGCGAGAGCAGGGGAAAATTTCTTCAAAAAGGTGATGGTTCCAAGAAAGCTGTGAAGCTGTTTTTGTGTGGTTGGGGTAGGCCAAGACTGAATAGCCTCCAGCTTGCAGGGGGGACGGCATAACCATACTTCAGGACAAGTTTACCTAAGAAGGTAACCTAATCCTTGAAGAATTCGCACTTGGAGGGTTTAACAAATAGCCCTGCCTTGTAAAGGGCTGCCACTACCGCTTCTAGGTCCCTGGCATGTTGTTCAAAGGTGGGGAATGGACCAAGATGTAATTGATATAGGCCAACACACATGAAAAGTTCAAGTCTCCCAACATATTATCAATGAGGCGCTGGAAGGTGGCTGGCACATTCTTCAAGACAAATGGCATCACCCTGAACTGGAAAAGCCCCCAGCGAGTGCGTATGGCTGTGAGCCACTCCTGACCCCTCGCCACCATCACCTGATTAAAGGCGTTCACCTAGTCCAACTTCAAGAAGATGCGAGACTTGGCAATGGCCTGGGCGATGCTCTGCTCTGCTTTAAGGGTAAGGGGTATGGGTTGGGAATGGTAATGTTGTTGAGGTGGCCATAGTCAATGCAGGGGCGCAGGGATCCATATGCTTTTCTAGCGAAAACTATGGGGGAGGTGACAGGGGAAGCCTTCCTGATGAGCCACCCCTTCTCTAGCATCTCGTCCAGCCAAATATCCAAAGCCCTATCCTCTTCCTCTGTATAGGGGTAGAGGGGGCAGTTGATTTTAACTAGATTGACTGTCAGCTGGAATGTCAAGTAATATTCGGAGTTTGAGGGAACTTGGATGCCAGTAACATGTCGAAGATGGCCTTATATGGGGCTAGGAAGGTGGGGAAGTCTGGAGGGAGGTCGACTAGGATGGGTTCAGGTGGGGAGATGAAACCGAGAGATGTGTCCTGGGGAAGGGCCTTTACTAAGGGAAAACACCACTCAACTTGAGGTTCATGAACAACAAGGAGTTAGTTGCAAGGTTAATGTGAAATTGTTGGCGGCACCACCAGCCCACCCCCAAAATTACAGGGTAGAGAAAATCCTGTACATCTTAGAAGTGGGCGGATAATCCAAAAATTCTGAACGAAAAGTGCAATGGGCGTCAGATGCGGTAGTACTTCATGGACACTGATGAAGCGCCCAGGATGGATAAAGTTCCCTCCATCGTTAGGTCCAAGGACTGTGCCATTCCTAAGGTTGATGAAGTTACCCAACGCTCCAGTGTCAAGGAGGGCTTGCACTGTGATTTCCCCTGACTCAGAGGGAAAGGAAGTGGGGAACAGGAAGTACGCTTGATCCTCTTTATTAGAATGAGTCAGAGAAAGGGCAGCCGAGGAGGGGGCATGACCCACCATCAAGAGAGAATGACCCAGAGGCAAAAGGGTGGAGTGCGGCTGATGAGGGGTCTCTACTACTTCCTTGTCCCAAATGGGTAGTTGAGGGTTAATGCGTACACCCCTTCCACTCTCTTCAGGGGAGGGAGGCAGGGTCACTCAGAGAGCGATAGCACCAAACTTAGCAGACTCTGAATGCTGGGAGCCAACGACCCATCCTCCTGATCTGGGTTGGGGGCAGGCGGTGCTATAGGCAGGGGTTCCCCTGGGGGAGAAAACCCAAGGTGGCCACTGAGGGGGAGCAAAGGGCAGCAAGTCACAGGGGCACTTCCCTTGGCCACGACCACTGGCAGGGGGAGGTGTGGTACAGGGTACCTCGGGGCCAGCGGCAGGACATGCGGGGGTGTGAAAGGGCCTGGCCTCAATTGCATGGGCCACAGAGAATGTAACTTCCAAGGATCCAGGGAGAGGCAGGGAGGATGATGACTTCTCCAGGGCTCACAGTTGATGGCCTTCAGCTTTGAGTAGGGGGCTTGCATGCCATCAAGGGATGGCACAGAGGCTGCTTTGTGGTTGGAAGTGTGAGTGGAGGTAGAGTAAGACCCACGAGAGGGGTTGGGGCTGAGCTTCCCCTGGAGGGGGCACTCCAGGTCCCACAGGTGGGCTGAGCCATCTGTGGATGAGGCAAATTATGGATACCAAGTCCACGAGCAGTGGGGTGGGGCGCTCAGGTGCTGCTCTAGCCAGGGAGCAGTTTCAGAGGACTCAGTAACTGAATGGACAGAAGGGTTTTCATTAAACGGACGCGTGATAACAAACAAAACAGTGGGCTCATTGTCATCAGGAGAGAGGCAGATTATTGCACTTATGATCTGCTGCAATGTGGCAGGGTTGAGCAACCAGATAACCCAGTTGGCGAAAATTGACAGGAGAACTTGAATGGCGGCACATTTCGTTGGATCAATTGGCAGAATATTTATAAAATTAATAAGGCAGACAGAGGCCACGGCAAGCTATATGGGGAATTCAAATTTTATTTAGCAAAAGATAAGAGAATGAACTAACAACTGCCCCCAGCCAGGGCAGTTGCCTTAAGAACTGGGCTGAATTCATGAGGAGGGTATCGAGGGATTGGTCATTTGGGGTTTGGTGATGGGATCTGGTTGGCTTGCTTGGAGGGAGGTAGAATGATGCTTCATATTTTGGAAAAAGTCAAGAAAACTTTTGCAAATTTTTCCGGATTCCTGGGGTCAAACCAAGTTGATCTACCAATACAAGTCCTGGTCATCTGAGTCAGCCTGTTCACATGGTTTGGGTGCTCCAGATTCATCCAGGAAGGCAGGGGTCCTTGGATCAGATTATTCATGACTTAAACCAATCACTCAATTAGGCTACTCATGTGATACAAACTCCCTGGATCCATTTTGAAGCGTTGGAGCAGATGGTCTGTGTTGTTTGGGCCCTGATTTGAGATCAGAGCCATGTCCTGATCTGATTCCCAGTGCATGTCAGTCCAGACCAGCTCCCCAAGTCTAGAAGTTGCAGGCCGGGCTCTAATGTTGGGAGTTGCTGTTTTCCCAAAATTTTGATATAGTTTGTCTGAGGAAGTGGATGGTCCCAGGGGCCTGTCCATGCCCTCTAGTGTGCGCATTTTCCATGCAGACTTCTTCTATCAAACTTACCAGGTTGAGGAGGGAGGAAGAGGTGGGAGTGGGATATCTTTGGGGGGGAAGGCAGTCACCCAGCGCTCATCTATCACATGGGCTATGTCGCCCAGCTGTGACAGAGAGTCCACTGGAGCCTTGTGGCCCCTTAACATCCAGAAGGGGTGTTGATCCCTATCCAGTTGCAAGGGCTGGTCCCCAGGACTTACAACTCACCTTGCAACTTGATCCTTAAATTCACAATCAGTTGGTGATGAAAATGACTGATCCCAATTGTTACACCTGATAGTTAATCATTGATCAACTATATGATGCCCCCCATCTTATCAGCAACTCTGCCAAATGAGATCTTAACCATTTACCTGGATTGGTCCCCAATGGATCTGAACCAGGAAAATTACCTAAAATTCTCCAAACATTGTTAACCCAAATTTGGGGTCAACCAGTAACCAATTCACTCGCTATAGGGAATTTTTCCTTAGTGACCCATGTAATCTAAACATCTGGAAATTTGGGCAAAAATCTCAACACATCCCCCTCTTTCCTAGAATTCCAGCAAGAAAAAGGATTGAGATAGGAAAACACCACTTTAGACCCTAGGATGAATACTTCTTTGGTTCAAGCTAAGTACTATTTTTTATTACTCTACAATGCATAGGATGCCCTTTGGCATGTGGTTCTCTTCCTCTTCCTCCTCACTACTGCCTACTCAGAGCTTATTCCCCATAACCTTCTGTCATGCTGGGCTGATTGATTTACTTGTGACAATATTAACCCTGGTATCAGTCTTCCCTCATCAGGGCATATAACCCACTGTCATATTCAAGATTCCTAGTCCATCATCCTCGATTTCCAAATTTTCCTCCTCATCCTTAATAGGAGATTCTTGACATCAATGTTTGTTTTATGGCGCAATTAATAATGCTCATTATATTCGCTCTTGTTATTTTCATGTAATAATGTCTTGGCTCATAATATTCTTAATTCTTCTCTGTTGAGCATATCTCATTAGTTTGAGATTTATTTCCCTGAAATTAGAGCTAAATTGATTCCAAATTGCATAATGTTGTCTATCATAAAAGTCCAACATCCCCCTCTCATCCAGCTCATATGTCAAATTTGGAGTCTTGTTACCAACAACTGCTTGATAGCAGGTCCAATAAAGACCTTCAGCTCTTCTAACTGATGAGTCAAACTGTGCACTGGAACCTCTTCTATGGTCCTCCAAAGACTCATATTTCCAGTCAAGTACCTGTGGCCAGTCCTTCCATGGAATTACCAGAAATGGTATCCAACCCTGGCAAAATCAGGTTAGAGATTGTCTCGGACAACTCACAACCAATCCTCCCTTGGTTGTGATTCCCAAGTTAGACTTTGAAACTCTCTGAGATTTGGCTCCATTTGCAGATACTCCTACTATCATCGTTGAACCTCCAGAATTAATGCCCTCTGCTCTCAATCAATTATTCCTCACTAGTTTGGACTTGCTTCCAAAATTCCTTTTCTGACTTGGCTAGTATTACAAACCAGCTGTTCTGTCAATTGAACTGGTCATTGGAAACCATAAACAAACCAAACTTTCCTATAAAGAACTGAGACCCTGAGTAACTGAGGCTCTATTCATAGCTCTGAACCCCTCTGAACTCAAGGACATTCTAGACCAAGATGTTGCAGCCTATGCTCTTCACTTTGCTGGCCAAGTTCTTCAAAGTTAGGCCATGAAGCTTCCTACCTCTCCTAGCTTTCATTGCTCTTTCCTCTTTCACTTCCAAGAAGCTTGTAGTCATCATCTGCAGGATGCCATTCACTCCCTGCACAACTATCACACTTCTGGCACATCTCATAGGTACCTTCCCCTAGTGGCTTTGATCAGGTGCATGATTTGGCAACCCCCACATAGTATCCCTTGCTTGATACTGGAAAATATGTCCAATGTTTTTGATGAAGCCTGTTGGAAAGCACTCAAGACCAATCTTCCAGCTCTGGTGCAATATAAGGATTACTTGGGTTTATTATTTGACTGCCTCTACTTGTTCTGTTGCTTCCCTCCATGATCCAGGGTATCACGTTTAGAAATTACTGACATTTTCATCTCTCTTCCCCTAGTTGCATTCTCATAGGGATCCGCCTCCACTCAGCAAACATTGCTTTGAGTAGGTCTAGCCCTTGCAAGCGTCTTATCTCACATAGATTTAAACGGTTTTTTTATTCCTACTGCAATCCATCCTCCCTCCCTCAAGATTTGACATAGGCGGAATCATCCACAAGACAAGGACAACCAATAAAAAAACATAAAAATATATGTTTTTTCTGTGCATTTTTTATAATTTCTTTTTTCCCGCCATGATTTTATCATTCTTTTATATTTTTCTTCTTTTTTATAGGAACTTGACCTTCATTTGGTACAGCGGTCCATCTTTTATTTATTCCCTCAAACTGGTTCCTAGGTATACTTAGACATACCAATTATCTATAGTTCAGAGATCTTATTTTTTAAGATTTAATCATCTAGTTTGATTCAGAGGTCCTTTTTAGGACTTATCTAAATCATCAGGACATAACCATCTAAATGGTTTGGCGGTCCTTCAGAAACTCTTTTTTAATTATATTTTTTTATTGATCCACCGCTTTAAGTAATTAGCATGGACTCAATTCACTATCCTTCCATCCAAGAGGTTCTTGATGGAATAAGCGTCCGTTGCCATCTTTGCAATAATCTCAAATGGACCTGATCACAATGCATTTAATTTGTTTCTTCTCCAAAACCATGCATATCACAATAGGCAACTCTTTCTTCTTTTGATATTATGTTAAGGCCAGTTGATTCTTATCATATGTCATTTTAGCTCTAATTTGTTTCTTTATGGTCATATCAAATTCTTGTGAATGTATTTCAATCGTGATATTTTACAATTGGGTCAGGTACTACTTGGCACTCATCCCCAATGTTGGTTCCACCACCAAGTATAAAATCGGTGGCAACGTGGCATTCCATCAATATATCAACTCAAGTTTCATTTTTCCCAGCACCATATGATGACTTATATTGTAGGCGGACATCATCAAGTTAAGGTACATTCACCACGTGGAAGTTCTCCCTGCGACCAGAATCCTCAGCATCATGTCCAGCATTCCATTGAACCATTCTACTAGTCCATTCATTTCCGGCTGGTAAGATACAGACACAATTCCTCTGATCCCCATTATTTAGCTCAATTTTGGGATCACATGAGACGTAAAATTTGCCCCATTATGCTCAACAAGACCTGCGGGCATCCATGTTGATATGCTACTTGACCTAGGATAAACCTTGCGGTGCTTGTAGCATCTACTTTTTCCAGGGCCTTTGTCTTGGACTATCTCATCAGATGTTTAATTGCAACTATGATGTAGTTGACTCCCCCAGTACTCATGGTAATGGTCCCATCATGTCAATGGACACTGTATGCCAGGCAAATCAAGGGAATACCAGTCAGTATCCAGTCATATTCTTACGGAGCTTATGCAACTGGAACTACACAACAAGCCAGACAATCCACTACATTGTAGTTGATTGACTCCCAGTGTAATACTGGCAAATGTGATTGGTCATCTTCCTTAGGACTCCGTGCCTGAAAGCCTTATGAGGTGGCTTGAACAATAGCCACTAAATCTGACAGCTTTGGGAATAGTAATTGTTTCCCATTGAACATATTGAAAACTTGTCCATACATGGTCTTGGTGAAATCCATCACTTTTCAAAGCGCACCTTGTATTTCTCGTGGCTCATTCCCAATTTCTCAACAATTCTCTGAAATAGCTCATTCGCTTGCTGATATACCACTTAGACTATTGGTAACCTTGATAAGCCATCCACGTTCTGATGAGAAGCTCCAGCTCAGTGGACTATCTCATAATTGTAAGCCTGTAACTTTAATGCTCGTTGGGCCAGTTGTCCTTCTGGCTCTCTTAAGTTGTGTAGCCAATGCAATGAGGAGTGGTACATCACCACTTTGAAGTGCATTTTCTGAATATACACCCAAAACTGTTTACAGGTGTAAATGACTGCAAGGCATTCACGCTCATTCATGGTGTAATCCTTCTCAGCTGCTGAGAGTATCCAGCTCATATATGCTACCAGATGTTCATCCCTGAGCTTAGCCGCTTGGTTCAGGACAGAGCCAATTGCCATTAACAAAGCATCAGTCTGTATTATAAAAATTCTCGATTGAAATTTGGATTATTTTAAAATTGGAGAATCTATTAAATACTTGTGTAACTCATTGAAGGAACTCTGTGCCTCTTTACTCAAATAAATTCTTTTTTAGATCCTTCAGCAAATGGAAGAGGGGCTCAGAGATTCTTGCAAAATTCTAAATGATCTTTGATAGTATGTGGCCATTCCAAGGAACACTTGGATATCTCGGACACTCTTTTGTACAGTCATTCACTCTATGGCTTCAAATTTTATGGACTTGTGGCTGCAGTCCACTAGAGTTGATTACAAATCTCAAGTATACCAACTCTTTCTTATAGAAGTGGCGCTTCCTCATCTTGATCGGCATGTTATCCATGGATAGTCAATTGAAAACTTCCTCCAAGCGGTGTAAATGGTCAGTAAACGTCCTACTGAACACATTTATATTATCCAAGTGCACCAGGATGCATGACAACTTCAGGTCATTTGAGATAGTGTCCATGGCCCTCTAAAACGTTACAGGCACAATAAATAGAGCCTGGAGCATCCTTGTCAGTTGATAAAGCCCCTGCATGGTGATAATCATGCATTTCTCTTGGTCTTCTCTTGGAAAATTGATTTGCCAATATCCTGATATTAGATCAATTCAGAGAAATACTTTGCTTCTCCCAATTGATCTAGCACATCATCAATTCATGGTAGTGGATACAAATCCTTTTTCATAATCTTATTCAGCTTCAAATAATTGAACACCACATGATTATAGCCATTCTTCTTATTCACGGAAAGGATAGGGCTCACCCAGGGACTTGACAACAGAACTAGAAGCCCATGCTTTACATGTTTTTTTGATTTCTTTCTCCACTACCACTTTGGCTGCCTTTGACCATCAAATCGATCTTATTCTTATCAGAAATTTTTTCCCTGGTGTTGATTTTGTGGATTACATTCTTTGCACATCCCAAATCGTGGTCATCCTGGGAGAATACTTCCTGATATATTTTGAATAGCTCAAGCACCTCCTCCCGCTATCTGTCCATCAGATCAGCAAGTTGATAAATTGACCAATAAATTGATACTTTTGGTCACCCTTGTCAGTAATCCAATTACATCCAGTTTCAAACTCATGGAATTTCAACAATTCATCCATCAGGATTAGATGGACAAATGTGATGATCTGATCTTATCAATCTTCATCATTTTTTCACTCAAATTCTCCATGAGAACTCAAATTTCTCCATGGCTTGGAATAATAATTCCAGAAGCCACCCAAGGCTCTACTATGGATTTCTTTCAGGGGCTTCTGATATCTCCATACTTCAGCTCAGGTATCTTCAATGTCAACCCTGTTTCAACTATTATCTGTAATACTGGTGGTATGGTTCTAAAACTCTCAATCCTCAATGGAATTTATTTTTTCTAAGATTTCCGTTGGCATTACTCATTGCTTCTGGCCAATTAATTGGTATCAAATTGGGACAATGTCATCATTGCAGATCAGGTTATGAAGTTATTTCTCCTAGTCAATGGAGCTCCTCATTTTTCTGAAAAACTAATGGTAACATCTGACCCAATATGGTCAATGTATTATCACTATAGTTATATTTAACACTGTACCTTTGTAGAAACTCCGTCTCAATCAGAATATCATAATTTTGGTTGGCCAAAACTATTGCTGGGGCGGATACCACTAAGGATTCAAATCATAGTAGTAGAGCACTATAAGCTCCACAGGGGATGATATTATTTGGCCCAGAAATCCCATATTCTTTTTGTGTTCTAAATGGGGCAAGATTCTTATCTTCTTCAACAGCTTGGTTGAAACAATGTTAAATGGCGCTCCACTGTAAACTATTGCCCGCACCCATACTTGATTAACTAGTATATCAATATATGTAAAATTGGAGTATTATAAAATTGTATTTACTGAGTGTATAGCAGCATTAACTTCTGAATTGAAGGTGTGAATTATCTGCGCCAATAGGTCAGAAAATGATTTCTTGTTTGTGCTAAGGGAATTAACAGGTTTGTCTAATCTAATTTGACTTTGGTCAATTCTTCCAGAATCTCTGCGGCCCAAATATTTTTTTAAATTTTTAAATTTATTGCGGGGAAGGCTGACCATGGGACGGACACTTCCAAATATGACTCAGATGAGACAAAACTCAGTACCAGGTGAGGCACCCCAGAGAAGCGATGCTATCTCTTGTTGCCAGCGGGAACGCCACTTATGGGAAGGGGGAGGGAACGTGTGTAGGGGGCGTAGCCACTATTGAGCACGTGTGGAGGAAGGGGTCTGATTTGATGAACCAGACTGGGAACCAGGAGGAGACCAGCTGCCGGCGACGTGGTGGGAGATATCCAAACATCCACGCTTGAAAGTGATCCACCAAATGAGACCGGAATCTGTGGACAGCTTCAGGGAGGGTGGGGATGGATCCAGCGATGGCATCCAAGACAATCGTGTGGATAGTCCACATGGCGATTGCAACCACCAGAGCATGAAGGGAGGGTGGGAGGGGGAGGCCATTGATGAAGCAAACATATCTCTTGACAGACTGAAGGGATGTGTTTGATCCTGGCCTAGCAGACGTTGGACTTCGCGCCATATTACTTTAGAGGTGGGGCACTTCTCCAGGCGGTGAAACAGCGTTCCAAACTGGCCACACACGACACAGGATGAGTGCAAAGCATTAGAGCGCTCAGCTGTACGATACACCCACCTCAGGCAGCGCCACACATGGGAGCGGACTTGAGGCTGCAACAGAGGATGGTGTGCGTATTTCCAGATAGTCTTTTGGGTCTCAGTGGAATAAGGGATGTCCATCATGTCCAGGTAGTCCACCCTGGATAGGACTTGGGGTCGAATGGGGATCACGCCATCATGGATGGGTAGCCCCTGTACCTCTTGTGTGAACTGAGGAGAGGGGCGGCCTCTTCAGGTTGTATGTCCACTAATACGAATTCTCCACTCTGCACTTCGCATGGAGAGTAGGATTCGTTTGCAGTGGGTTTTGGTCCCGTGAGGACCTGTGGCTGATGTGTGTGATGCGAGGTATTTCATCAGGGAGCAAGGTTTGATGGATTGTTGAGGCCCAAGGCTTGGGAGAAGTTGGAGCGGGCCGCGCGGGACCAGTGTTGGGATGGGAGTGTAGGAGCAGTGATGGCCGCAATCCAGGTGCCTAGGATCTTGGCGGCATGGGCTTTGAAGTCAAGTAGGCCCATGCCACCATGATGATGAGGGCCAAACATGACCTCTAGCCGTACTGGTGGAGGGCGGCCTGACCAAAGCCAACCTTGTAGCAAAGCATACAGGGATTTCAAGAAGCTTGGGGAGAAGGGGATGGCGTGGGCTCCAAACCAGACTTTGGATAGGAGCATAGAGTTGGCAAGAACAACCCTGCCAGTGAGGGTAGTAGGGTGGGCTCTGAGAGAGGCGATTCGCTTTGTCACGTTGTCCAGTATATGGCCCTCCATTACTGCTGACGCGTATCCTCCTGCCTCCAACCACACGCCCAGATGGCGTACCGGTCCTATGGTAGGTCGCAGCACAAAGGGGAGCACCAGTGGAGTGGTGTGTTTTGAGTTAGTAAGGCGTGGACTTGGGCGAGCAGCTGGGCTGGGTTGAGAACTACTTGCTGGGGCCCAGCAGTTCTGAAACTGACCAAGGAGGATGATTTCGGTTTTGGAGGCGTTCAGTGCCGCGTTGCTTACCTGGGAATATTCCTGGATGAGGGCTTCAAGCGCGCGTGCATCTTTATTATTAGACACACCCACCACGCAATCATCTGCAAATGCCATCATCTTGACTGGGGTTTGGCCTGGCACATGGACCCCAGTGAGTTGGGCATTCACATTTCGCAGTAGTGGGTCAAGGCTGAAGTTGTATAAGAGTGGGCTCAGGGGGTCCCCTTGTCGCAGGCCCCTTTGAGGATGGACTACTTCCGTTAGGAAACCTGGGCCGCGCACAGCCATTGTTGCAGATTCCGTGAGCAGCATCACCCAGTTAATGAAGCGGGGAGGTAGGCGGAATTGTTGGAGGCAGGCCCTAAGGTATTCCCAGTTTACTCTATCATAGGCCTTTTGTTGGTCCAAGAATACAAGTGCCCCAGAGGCTGTGGACTGACACACATTAGCCACAGAGTGCACGTTATCCCAAATTGACCTTCTGGGGATGAAACCGAATTGTTCTGGAGAGATGGTGGCAGATGCTACAGTCCCTAAACGGTTAGCCATGATTTTTGTTAAAATTTTGGTGTCTGTGTTTGTTAGAGAAATGGGGCGCCAGTTGGCTAAGTCTAGCCTATCCCCTTTCTTGAAGAGTGTGACTGTAAAAGCCTCATGTCCTCCTGGTAGGAGGCGCGTTTCCAACAGGCTTTGGTTGAGTGAGGCTAGCAGCAATGGGGATATGTATTTGAAATATTTTTTGTAGAACTCATATGGAATGCCATCTGGGCCTGGTCATTTTAAGTTTGGCGCACTGCAATTGGTAGTCCATAATTCGTTTGGAGTAATTAAATTCATTATTTCTGGGTATTGGAAAATGGTGCAGATATGAGCTCTGTCGAGGAATTCTGCCATTTCGGCCAGCTGAATTGGTTCAGCTCGGTATAACTTGGAGTAATATCTTTGTGTTTTGATTGCCACTTCAGCCGGTGTGTCCATGATAGAATTATCCGATCTTCACACCTGTGTGCAGGCCACGCTCTGGCATGGTGCAAAATTTTTTTTGAAGAAGTATGCGGTGCACTTGTTGCCTTTAGTGATGCGTGTGGCCCTGTATTGGACACAAACCCGATGATTGTGTTGCCTTTCAAGTGCGTTGAGGTGGGCTGCTGCCTCCGCCCACTTCTGGCCCCATGCAGGGCTATATCCTGAGGCTGGAATGTTGGACTCCAGGTGGGCCAATTCTGCCAGTGCGCGCAATATAATCGCCAATGTGGCTCATGAGCATCTGGATGAGAGATGGCAATAGTGGCGGATGGTGTCTTTTTTGAAAGTTGCCCATGTGGAAATGGGGTCCGCGCAGAACGGTGCAACAAACAATTTTGCCAAAGTTGCCTCTTCCACCCACGTGGAAAATCCTGGTGACGCAAGCTCTGGGGGGCAAATTTTGCACCAATGTGGGGCCTTTGCAACTGTGACGGGTAAGTGGTATGTTATCGAGACCAGTCAGTGGTCAGAAAATTCCATTTTCATTGTTTTGAAGTGGGAGATGTGGGGTTGGAATTTCGCCGGTGCTAGAATAAGGTCAATGCGGGTCATGGACCTTAATTGGCCATTATGGATGTGGGGACGCGTCATGTTTTCAAGCAGTGGGGCATGTCATGGCAGCACATCCATTAACCCAAGGGTGCTTTTAGAACGCGTAGCTCTATGTGACCCTGTGGGGCGTGGGGTGAGGGCAGCCACTGGTCCATTGGTGAGGTTAGCCAACAGTTCATGTCACCGATTAGGAAAGAATTGGGGGGTAGCGGGAGGGATTTGACTGACGAGAAAAATTCCTGACACTCCTGTGCACCATTTGGGGCGTAAATGTTGACGATTGTTTGTGCAACATCGGCCCATGAGAAGGTGACAACGAGCACTCGGTCATTTAGGAATGTTTCTGAAGATGTAAATTTGAAAATTTTTTTTTCTGAATTAGCACCCTACAGTGCTTCAACCAAAAGGATAGGGATGGTAGGAGCATTGTTTCCCAAGCATCCTCGGAACCTTGTGGACAGTGGGTTTACTGGATGGCCAGGATATCCACGGGTAAATTATTTTGTAAAAAACTCAGTTTCCTAGCCTAGGAAGGGGAGGCTTGAGTCTGGCAATATCCAGCATCCCTAGAGTGAAGGTTCCCCCACTGCACCTTAGGTGTGAGGGGGTGGGCCCCCTGGCCCACCAGCCTCTTCCAGGTCCCCTTGGGCTTTCACAGCAGCGCGGGTATTAGCAGCAACGCTATTGGGGTTTTTGTTAATTTTTGTGGAAAGAGTCGCGTTGGCTTTGGCCTTTGCTTTTTGTTTTCCCAATGTCGGAAAAATTTTTTTGCGGTGCGGATAAGTTCGGTGCACCGTCGAGTGGGGCAAAAAAATTTTTTTGGTTGGGATAGGTCCCAAGTCAGTTTCAACCAGGGCTTGGGTGCAGCGATTGGGTGAGATCGAATCTCCCATCAGATCCTCAGATTGAGTGGCCCGTTTGGCTTGGGCCTCTCAATCTGATTGGGTGATGGATTCCCAAGTTGCTTCCGCCGCGAAGGTCTCCATGTCCTCCTGGCGTTGTAAGTGTGGGATGGTGGTGGTGACCTTGGCCTTCTTCCGCTCCTGTGGGGAGATGGGCTTTACCAATAGGTAGCAGCCTTGTGCTCCCCACGGGAAAGCCTCTTTGGTGCTTGCGGTTGGTTTGTAGTGCGCCTCTCCACTGGCCATGGCCGCTGAGGGGTGCTCTTGGAATGTAATGCCCTCTTTAATAGGGCATGCTTGTGCCTTATGGCCAAACGCATCACAGTGGGTGCAAATGGGGGCGCGCTGTCCACGGTTACCCGGAATGGGTGGGTGGTGTGCCCTGCGATGTCAATAAAGGTGGAGTGTGGGATCTGGGTTAGGTCCTTTGCGATCTCCTCAGTTGGGGTCAGAACTGCGATGGCTTTGCCGGTGCACAGATGTGGCATCAGCGTGAAACGTTGCATTTTAAAAGATTGTATTTCACCATATATGGCGAGACCATCTTTCAGGTGTTGCTCCAAAATGTCACGTTTTACTGTAGTAGGCAAAAAGTCAAACGTGAGGAAAATTTGGTTTGATTTTATCCATCTGGTGCATTTAGTTTTGATGACCCATTGCCCTTCGGGGAGGTCAACTACTACGCACACCGCTGCAGCCTCATCTGCTGCTATTTTGCTTTCAAAACCTAGGTCCAGCCAACTGCATGACATGGAGTGAGGTGCAACGTACACCACAGTCAGGAAAATTTTGTGTACATCTTCACAAAATTTTTCCCATAGGGCCGTTTTTTGGATGTCCAGATACACACAGACTCCGAATTCCACCGACGAAAGTGGCTGGGAATGTGGCGTATTGATGTACTGGTTGCATCGTGCTTGCCATGCGAGTATCTCCGGGGAAATTGTGACCGCCAGTTTTTTTAGATTTTTTTCTATTCCGCCAGATTCTCCGGGGCGTTTTCAAACGTTAGAGGCCGCGGGCCTTCCGCCTGCTCCTCTTGCCTTGCTTGCCCAACTGCTCCCAGACATGGGCGCAGACTAATCCCCTCTATGAGACTATCAAACTAGATTTAGTCTTGAATTGAATGGGTTGCAAAAGTGTTTGCAACGAGAAAGAAAAGTTTTTTGAGGTACAAAGATATCTTCCGGCCCAAATATTTTTTTCTAGTTATTTTGCATACGGCTGAGAAACTTTCAAATTTATTTTGGGGTTAATCCCCTTTGCTACGGATCTGGTTACTGCATCCATGTCTAAATTGGACACTTGATATAGTTGATACTGCGCATCATCATTGATGAACAGATCACTAATGTCAATTTCTTCTTGCATAATATTGGGGAAACGGGTTTTTATTCAGCATTATACTGTTACCCATCTAGGCCTTGGGTGTTTTCTCAAAACCTGTGCAGGTTTAGACTCTTTCACTTGGACCACATTGATCTGTTCCTTAGACTTCTTGCAGTGCACAGTAAAGTGTCCTTTTCCTCCACACTGGTAACAGCACTTTTCTTTCTTATTGATCTGCTTGAGATATTTATACTTGTTTTCCAGCATGATTTAATTAGTGGATTTCTTAGCGCCCTAGTTCCCATTCATGGGATTTATATTTTTATACTGGATTTGGTTTGAAACTTCTATTCTGAGCTTCAAAGGTACCTCCTAATATTTCCAAATAATCCACCATGTGCAAGGTGGTAATCTCCGTTGCAAACATGAAAGACATCATTTGGTGCAAATTTTGATAGGGCTGAAGGGCTGCTTGCAGCACAATCCATGCATCAAAACCATCCAGAACTTTTGCTCCAACCAAAATCTGCAATTCTTGGTAAAAATGATCAGTGAAACTTGCTAAGGATTCATCCTTCTGAAATTAAATTCCCATAAATTCTTGCTTAAACTTCTACAAGCACTTGGGACTTCCAAATTCTTTCATAATGGCCACCTTGGAAACTTTTCTCTCTCGTTGCAATCACTTTTGCAACCTATTCAATTCAAGTCTGAATCTAGTTTGATAATCTCACAGAGGAGATTAGTCTGCGCCCATGTCAGGGAGCAGTTGGGTAAGTAAGGTGAGAGGAGCAGGTGGTAGGCCCACAGCCTCAAACGTTCAAAAATGCCCCAGAGAAGCTGGCGGAATAGAAAAAAAATTTAAAAAGCCAGCGGTCACTATTTCCCCAGAAATCCTCACTTGGCAAGCACGATGCAACCAGTACATCAACACGCCGCACTCCTAGCCACTCTCATTGGTGGAATATGGAGTCCGGGTGTTTCTGGACATCCAATAAACAGCTTTATAGGAAAAAATTTGCGGGGATGTGCACACTTTTTCCTGACCGCGGTGTACATGGCACCTCACTCCATGTCATGAAGTTAGCTGGACCTAGGTTTTGAAAACAAGAAGGCAGCAGATGAAGCTGCTGCAGTGCACATAGTGATTGACCTCCCTGAAGGGCAGCGGGTCATCAAAACCAAGCCACCAGATGGACAAAATCCAACCAAATTTTCCTCACGTTTGACTTTTTGCCTACTATGGTAAAACGTGACATTTTGGAGCAACACCTGAAAGATGGTCTCACCATCTACAGCGAAATACAATCTTTCGAGATGCAACGCTTTATGCTGATGCCACACCTGTGCACTGGCAAAGCCATCACAGTTCTGACCCCAACTGAGGAGATCGCAAAGGGCCTAACCCAGATCCCACACTCCACATATATCAAGATTGAAGGGCAATTTACCCACCCTTTCTGGGTAACCGTGGACAGCGCGCCCCCCATCTGCACCCACTGTGACATATTCAGCCATAAGGCACACACATGCCCCACCAAAGGAGGGCATCACATTCCAAGAGCACCTCTCAGCGGCCATGGCCAGCGGAGAGGCGCACTATGAACCAACTGCAAGCACCAAAGAGGCTTTCCCATGGGGAGCACAAGGTTGCTACCTACTGATGGAACCTATTTCCCCGCAATAGCGGAAGAAGGCCAAGCAGGCCCGCAGGGCCGCGGCCAAGGAGGCGGCCAAAGCCACCACCGCTATTCCACACTCCCAACACCAGGAGGATATCAAAACCTTCACGGCGGAAACAATTTGGGAATCCATCAACCAATCATATTGGGAAGCCCATGCTGATTGGGCCACCCAATCTGAGGATCTGATGGGTAACTCAATTTCACCTGATCTTTGCAACCAAGCTCTGGTCAAAACTGACTTGGGGTCCAACCTACCTGAAACTTTTTTTGACCTGATTGTTGGTGCACTGAACTCATCCACACCCAAAAAATTTGTCCGATGTTGGGGAAACAAAAAGTGAAGGCAAAAGCCAATGCAAACCTTTCTGCAAAAATCAACAAAACTACTGATAGTGTTGCTGCAAACACCCACGCTGCCATGAAGGCCCGTGGGGATCTAGAGGAGGCTAGTGGGCCCAGGTGCCCACCCCTCGCACCTAAGGTGTGATGGGGAAAACTTCACTTTAGGGACATTGAATATCGTCGGACTCAAGGCCTCACCATCCCAGGCTAGGAAACTGAGTTTTTTACAAAAAAATTTACCCGCGGATATCCTGGCCATCCAGGAGTCCCACTGTCTGTGAGGTTCTGAGGATGCTTGGAAAGCCATGCTCCTCCCATCTCTATTCTTTTGGTCAGAGCACTGTGGGGTGCTAGTTCAGAAAAATAATTTTTCAAATTTTTATCATTGTAATCCTTCCTAAATGGCCAAGTACTCGTTGTCACTTTCTCGTGTGCTGACGTGGCACATGCTATCATCAACATCTATGCCCCAACCTGTGCATGAGAGCGTCAGGAATTTTTCTCATCGGTCAAAGCCCTCCCATTAACCCCAGACCCTTTTGTAGTTGGTGACATGAACTGTTGGCTAAACACACCAACGGACTGTTGGCCTTCCTCCTCCCACACCCCACAGGGTCACATAGAACTTCGCGTTCTAAAGGCCACCCTTGGGTTAATGGATACACTGTTACAGTGAGCCCCACTGCTCAAAAACATGATGCGCCCCCACATCCACAACAGCCAATTAAGGTCCATGTCCCGCATTGACCTTATCCTTACGTCGGCAAAATTCCAACCTCACATCTCCCACTTCCAAAAAACAAAAATTGAATCCTCTGACCACTGACTGGTCTTAATAACCTACCACCTACCTGTTACAGTGGCTAAGGCCCCACATTGGTGCAAACTCTACCCCCCAAACTTGTGTCGCCAGGATTTTCCACTTGGGTGGAATCAGCAACTTTGGTAAAAGAGTTTGTTGCACCATTTTGCGCGGACCCCATCTCCACATGGGCAGCCTTCATAGAGGATACCATCTGCCACTCTCACCACCTCTCCTCCAGATGCTCACGAGCCACATCAGCTGTCATTTCGCGCGCTCTGGAAGAGTTGGCACACCTGGAGTCCAACATCCCAGCTACAGGATACAGCCTTGCATGGGGCTGGAAGTGGGCAGAGACAGCTTCCCACCTCAACGCGCTCGAAAGGCAACACAAACATCAGGTTTGTGTTCAGTACAGGGCCAAACGCATTACAGAGGGTGACAAGTGCACTGCATATTTTTTCAAAAAAAATTTCGCACCACGCCAGAGCATGGCCTGCACACAAATGCAAAGATTGGATAATTCCATTTTGGGTACACCAGCCGAAGTGGCAATCAAAACACAAAAGTATTACTCTGAGTTATACCAATCTGATCCAATTCAGCTGGCTGAAGTGGCGGAATTTCTCAATTGATCCCACATCTGCACCATTTCCTGATACCCGGAAATAATGAATTTGATTACTCTGAATGAACTATGGACAGCCATTCGCGGTGCACCAAACTGGAAATGCCCAGGCCCAGATGGCATCCCATATGAATTCTATAAAAAGTATTTCAAATATATATCCCCACTGCTGCTTGCCTCACTTAACCAGAGCCTTCTGGAAACGCGCCTCCTACCAGGAGGACTTGAGGCCTTCACCATTACACTCTTCAAGAAAGGGGACAAGCTAGACTTAGCCAACTGGCGCCCCTTTTCTTTAACTAACACAGATACAAAAATTTTAACTAAAATCATGGCTAACCGTTTAGGGATTGTAGCATCTGCCACCATCTCCCCAGAACAATTTGGTTTCATACCCAGAAGGTCAATTTGGGACAACGTGCACTCTGTGGCTAATGCATGCCAGTCCACGACCTCTGAGGCACTTGTAATCTTGGACCAACAGAAGGCCTATAATAGAGTAAACTGGGAATACCTCAGGGCCTGCCTCCACCAATTCCGCCTACCCCCTCACTTCATAAGCTAAGTGATGATGCTCACAGAATCTGCAACAATGGCAGTGCGTGGCCCTGGCTTCCTAACGGAAGTTGTCCGCCCTCAAAGGGGCTTGCGACAAGGAGACCCCCTTAGCCCACTCTTTACAACTTCAGCCTTGACCCACTACTTCAAAATGCGAATGCCCAACTCACAGGGGTCCATGTGCCAGGCCAATCCCCAGTCAAGATGATGGCATTTGCAGACGACTGTGTGGTTGGGGTGTCTAATAATAAAGACTCACGCGTGCTTGAAGCTCTCATCCGGGAGTATTCTTGGGTAAGTAATGCTGCACTGAATGCTTCCAAAACCGAAACTATCCTCCTTGGTTGGTCTCAAAACTGTTGGGCCCCAGCAACCAGTGCCCAGCCCGGCTCATCTGCTCGCACACGTGTTCTCTCTCTCTCTCTCTCTCTCTCTCTCTCTCTCTCTCTCTCTCTCTCTCTCTCTCTCTCTCTCTCTCTCTCTCTCTCTCTCTCTCTCTCTCTCTCTCTCTCTCTCTCTCTCTCTCTCTCTCTCTCTCTCTCTCTCTCTCTCTCTCTCTCTCTCTCTCTCTCTCTCTCTCTCTCTCTCTCTCTCTCTCTCTCTCTCTCTCTCTCTCTCTCTCTCTCTCTCTCTCTCTCTCTCTCTCTCTCTCTCTCTCTCTCTCTCTCTCTCTCTCTCTCTCTCTCTCTCTCTCTCTCTCTCTCTCTCTCTCTCTCTCTCTCTCTCTCTCTCTCTCTCTCTCTCTCTCTCTCTCTCTCTCTCTCTCTCTCTCTCTCTCTCTCTCTCTCTCTTCTCTCTCTCTCTCTCTCTCTCTCTCTCTCTCTCTCTCTCTCTCTCTCTCTCTCTCTCTCTCTCTCTCTCTCTCTCTCTCTCGCCCTCCCAGCTCACCCCACACCGCCCCACTGGTGCTCCCCTTCGTGCCACGCCCTACTATAGGTCCAGTCCGCCATCTGGGCGTGTGGGTGGAGTCTTGTGTATACACATCAGCAGTAATGGAAAGTCATATTCTAGACAACGTTATGAAGCGCATCGCCTCCCTCAGAGCCCACCCTACTTCCCTTACTGGCAGGGTTGTTTTAGCCAACTCTATGCTCCTCTCCAAAGTCTGGTTTGGAGCACACGCCATCCCCTTCTCCCCAGATTTTCTCAAATCCTTGTATGCCCTGCTGCAAGGATGGCTTTGGTCAGGCCGCCCACCACCAGTACAGCTAGAGGTCATGTTTGGCCCTCATCATCATGGTGGCATGGGCCTTCTTGACTTCAAAGCCCATGCTGCCAAGATCCTGGGCACCTGGATTGTGGCCGTCACAGCCCCTACGCTCCCCTCCCAACACTGGTCCCGCGTGGCCCACTCCATTTTTCCCGCGCCTTGGGCCTCAACAATCCATCGAACCCTCACTCCTTGATGAAATACCTGGCTTCACACCCATCGGCCACAGGCCCTCATGGTACTAAAGCCCACTACAAACGAATCCTCCTCTCCATGCGGAGCGCTGAATGGAGAATTTTTATTAGCGGACACACAGCCAGAGAGGCCGCCCCTCTCCTCAGTTCACACAAGAGGTACAGGGGCTACCCATCCAAGATGGCGTGATCCCCACACGGCCCCATGTCCTATCCAGGGTGGACTACCTGGACATGATGGACATCCCTTACTCCATTGAGACCCAAAAAACAATCTGGAAATACGCACATCATCCTCTGTTGCAGCCTCAAATATGTTCCCACGTGTGGCGCTGCCTGAGGCGGGTGTACCATACGGCTGAGTGCTCTAACGCTTTACACTCATCCTGCGTCATGTGTGGCCAGTATGGAACGCTGTTCCACCGCCTGGAGAAGTGTCCTACCTCTAGAGTGATATGGCGCGAAGTTAAACGTCTGCTGGGCCAGGATCAAACACATCCCTTCAGTCTGTCAAGAGATATGTTTGCTTTATCAATGGTCTCCCCCTTCCACCCTCCCTCCGTGCTTTGGTGGTTGCAATCGCCATATGGACTATCCACACGATTGTCTTGGATGCCAAAGCATGCTCCACCCCCACCCTCCCAGAAGCTTTCCACAGATTCTGGTCTCTTTTGGTGTACCACTTTCAGGCGTGGATGTTTGGATACCTCCCACCACGTCACCAACAGCTGGTCTCCTCCTGGTTTCAAGTTTGGTTCATCAAATTATACCCTTTCCTCCACACGTGTTCAATTGTGGCTACGGGCCCTTCACACGTTCCCTCCCCCTCCCCATAAGTGGCGTTCCCGCTGGCAACAAGAGATAGCTTCGCTTCTCTGGGGTGCCTTCCCTGTTACTAAGTTTTGTCAATTTCAGGTCAAATTTGGAAGTGTTTGTCCCATGGTTGGCCTTCCTCGCAATAAATTTAAATTTAAATAATGGCCACCTTGGCTTCTGAGTAATCAGCTGTCCTCCTCCAGATGGGGCAACACTAGGTTCTGACAATTGGTATCCAAGCAAATCATCACACTCAATGCTGTTTGACGATTGCTGTACTTAAACATTGTCATGTCAAATAATCATAAAAATGCAGGGCATTATCCTGATGGAAAAGTAGGTAACTTCAGCGTAGCTTTAACTTCCGCTGAAGTTTCTCTAGAAACCACTCTTGGTTCTGCTACTTGACTACCTTGAGGAGTAATATTAAGAACCATATTCAAAATAGCTATGGATGCAGGCAGCATATTTTGTGGAATAAACACCTTCCCAACTGAAGTTTGTGGAGTTCTTTCTTTAGCGTCCATAGCCTCATAGGGCTCAAATTCACACTTTTATGTATTTAACTCCTTGACTTGCTTAATCAGCCATTCTATATCTGAACTGAATGCTTTCAATAAAATGCAATCCGCTTCATGTTCCATTTTCAAGGATAATACTTCTTGAACTAAATCTCCTTCCTTTTTTTCAATGATGTTACTTTTTCTAGTAACTCATTGATGAAACTTGTGGCAATTTTGACTCCACTTTAGATCTTGATAACTCTCTCCTCCAATGCAACAAATTTTTGTTGATCAGCAGAATTCAAGGCGTTCTTGTTGATCATTGCCAACTACGTCCAGAGTTTTCTTAACTCACCCTTGTATGACTTCTTTCCCTAGTATATCCTACACAACTACAACCCCTGTAGTGAGCACCAATTGTTAAAACTCTAGGGGCTTCACTGCTCGTTCACAAATATTAACCCCTAAAGATAGCTGCACAGGTCCAGTTTTGTGCAATTCTCATGTTGTATGATAATATATATGATTAATAATAGCATGAAGACTATACAGTAGTTGAATAGACCACTAGTTTCTGGTCCAACGCTTGACCAGTATTTCTCTTTAAAATACTTTAGAAGTCTTCAGTAAGGATTTATTCCCTTATCCTCCTAACTTGATGCATGCTCAGATCCTTGTTTATGGCCTACCTTCTGATGACAAACAGTTGACAGCAATTCCTGTCTCAGATCAGCTTCTCTTCTCTGGATCCTTAATCCTTACGCTTTATCCTACTAAAGAGTATCTAATTAAAGCACATAGCAATAATATACTTGATGATGAATAGAACTAATGATGGATTCTGCTAAAGTATGTTCTACTGATTAAAATAATGTTTTTTTATTAAGTGAATTAAGGGAATTTATAGTGGGAGTTTGCTGTCCAACCCTTGGTTGGCGCCTCAGCAATTAAATGGCAGCCATTACCATTAAATTACCCTTTGTCATCTTATCAGCGATAGTCTACCCCATCCTGGTTAGGATTCTGTTATCAGACATCCTTGATACCTAAAATGGAACTAGCCAAAAAACGTGTTCTTAACATTTTCTACTCGATCCCAGCCAACCAGCCATTACGGTTAAACAACCTGCTTAAATAATGGAACTTGTTACCCATTAAGGGGCCGCAAATTAACTGAATGATTTGCTAGTTGCAGGCGGCATCACTCACCTCACAACTTGCTCCTTAAATTCCCAATTAGTCAGTGATGAAACCTGACTGATCCCAATCAGTATACCTGATGATTAATCATTGATTAACTATCTGATGCTCTCATTTTGTCAGCAACTATGCCCGAAGAGATCCTAAGCATACATCCTGATTAATCCCTGATGGATATGAACCAAGAAAATCACCTAAAATCCCCCAAACATTGTTAACCCAAAATTGTGGTCAACCAATATCCAATTCACTCGCTATAAGGAATTATATTCTCCAGCAACCCCTGGTAATCTAGACATCTGGAAATGTGGGCAAAAATCCCAACAACCCCATTGAAGAAACTCTGACAAGCTCTATTCACATATATGAGAACTTAATGGATGAAGCTAATTGTGATGGTCAAAGAACTTCAAGACCGCCTATTACCTTAGTGTCTATTGTAGGGATATAGAATCCTTACCTGAGGATCTCAAGGGATAAAGAGATTGGAAACTGGCAAATTTAGATTCTCAAACAGTAATTCTTAAGATATGAGTTTCTGGATGATGTAGAGTCATTAATAAACTTTTCAGAACAGAATCATGAATAAATATAATAAACTTGTTGCAAGAAATTTCCTCTGGCACCTCAAGAAATCACTCAGATTTTGGAAAAAGTTCCGGAGGATGCTGGATAGTTTTCTAAAAGCCTTAGAATCTGCTTTTCAGATCCCTTAAACCACGCAAGGTTCACAGTAATGACTAAGCTGCCATTTTTATAAGTAAATAAACATTGCTAAATCTTTATCTTAGTATTATAAACTCTTGTTGTATATTCAGTAATTAACTTATAAAATTAAAATTTCAATCTAATAATATTGGGACTTTTAGGGGGTGGAAGGCGAGTTGGTAAGGGTGTATGGCTACCAACCTGAAGGTTGTGGGTTTGATTCCCACCCTTCGCACATCAATTGGGGTGCCAGCCAAAGGAAGCTATTGGCGGTTAGTAGGTCTAATAACACGAAAACCTTACCCATGACGTAACCAAAAAATTTGAGTCCTGATCCAGAGGTGGAAAAACTTTTTCGATGGAGTTGACCCTGTTCAGGTTTCAAGTCATTTCTTTCTTTTGGTAATGTCTGTCCCCTGGTCAGCTTGCCTTGGTTAAATAAAAATATTGGGACTTTTATTATATAATAAAAGAGGCTAAAATGGATAACATCTTTGTCTTAAAAATGCCATTAAATCCTTGTTTGCCCTATCTAGTGGACAAATTCTGTTACTCTTTGTCAGTGTCAATATCACCATCCTCTAGGGTCTACTCACTAGACGTATCAACAGCTGATGGAGTATAAATCTCTTACCAAAGCATTGTTAACTCTTTAAACTACCATATGGGTGCCACTTACTACTTCTTCATGGATATGTGGTGATTCATAATCTGTCACATCAGATAAAGTTGATAATTGGGTTTTTAATTAAAAGTAGAAAATAAGATCCTTCAAAGGCTACACAATTATTAGTCACTAGTAGCTCCAGCAAAATCACCTAGGGAAATTTCTCTCTAGGGCAATTACTTGACAGAAGTATTGTCGTTGAGGCAAATTACTGTTTTTTGAACATACAAAATCTCTGTTATTAATCGGGAAAAAATTTTAGTTTTAAACTAGGGAAAATTTGGCAATTAAAAAAGGTTCTTTATTTGATATCATCCTAACACTATAACATTACTTGGAAAAATAGGGAATAAGTGAGAATAGGGAGTAATCACCTAAGCTTGTCAGAACAGGGATGTTGTTGGGATTGAGCGAGGTCTGAAGGCGGGTCCTTCTAAGCTTGCTGAGGTGGACAGGCGAGAGGAGGACTTAACCTTGATAATAGGTTTGGAGGCCCTAATAGTAATAGTTAGGGACTTAACCTAGGCAGGTTCAGAGGTCCCAATATTTAATAGTTAGGGACTTAACCACACTGGTTCAGAGGTCCCAAGAGAGAAAACGAACTTTTACTAAAGAGCCAAAAGTGGTAAAGCATAAAAGTTATTTTATTGAGTAAATCATTTGCACCTTAAATAGTGCTAGTAAAATAAGGGATAAAATAAGGAATATAAGGAATGATCAGCGCAAGCCATGTTGGAACTGGGAATAGTTTAGGAAATATTATCCTAAATCTTTTAGAGGATAAAGAGGAGTAGGTAACAGATAAAGTACTCATAAGATAAGGTGAAGTTTGAGATAAGATAACATTGAAAAGAGGGATTTGTTCCCTCCAGGGTAGAATAATAGTTGTTATAGATTTTATCAGCCAGGATTATCAATTAGTGGAGCAGTTTGATAATTTATCTCGAGCTTATCCAATATCAATTGAATTTGGATGATGTTAAGTAAATCAAAGTTAATAATGATTTTGGGCTTTAGACCAAACAAAGCATCGATTGGTAGATTAATAATAGCAAATATATGTTGATATTTCCCAAAATAAATAATAAGTTCAAAGCCCCAAGTCAAGGCTTCATTTAAACTGTTGAGAATCCCAACAGATGTCAAAGCATAGTACCCCAAGTACTTTATTTGGAGATTTAATGTGGTAAATGGGTATTGGTCAGTGCTAGATAATTTTAAAGGTAATAATTTTTTGGGCCTTTGGCCTGATAAACTGTGAATCAATAAATTATTGCATAAATATAAATATGTGGGGATTAAAAAAATAGGTGATTTAAAAAACCTAAAGTTGAGGCTTTTTTACAGTGAAGTGAAACCAACATACATACAACTTACTTTCTTTGGTCCTGGACATGATAGAGGAACCCTGGGAAGAGGTTCTGCCTTCATGGTATGAGTATGTCACTACCTTTCCACTGGTTACCTTCTCAATCATGTTTCTGCCAAGGGAATCTATGAGGCTTCTCCAATCCTGCAATAAGACAACAGTCCACACACCCACAGTTTCAACATCCAATTACCTCCAAGCCCTCTCTGCAGAAAAATTGAGCATGGTGCACAAAACCTTTACCAGCATGAAACTTTAAGCCCAGATAACTGCAGCGTTAGGTGGCATCACTGCAGCATTATTTAAATCGCTCAGGTGTTAGCTGCTTTTCCACCAAACCTCTTCATCTGGATCATGGATCTCATGGAGACTCATACAGCTCTCCCATCTTTTCAGGATGAATGCCAATGAATTGTGGAATGAGTAGATACGCCCAATGGCTCACAAGACGCCGCTTTGTCCACCTCCCTGTCAATATCTGTTAGGACTAGCACATAGGCATCAGGTTCCAATGGCACAGGTGGATTAGCACTTATTAAATAAGGTACCTTATGAAGAAAATGACTGCAGAGAACACCTGCAAAATAAAATCTTATTTTGTCAAAAAAGGGTTTATCAAAAACAAGGGAAGAGCTCACCATTAAAAGGCTTGAGGTGGCATCCTTGCGGTTAGATTGAGTATTTCTCTTACTGGAAAAAAAGGAAATGTCAACCCCAGCCCTCCCGCTCTGTACTGAGGGGGACCTAATCCACTCTATGGACAAACGATGTATCTGCGCTCTCCCAGTGAAGGGGATAGGTTTCCTTACCTTGCACCAAACTTGCTTTCAATATAAACTTACCTTGAGAGGATCTCTTGTTTGTTAAGAGATCTCTTAAATCTAGAAATCAAAAAACAGGGCTCAGGCCACTTAACCCTCATGCTTACCAGTCCCAAAAACTACAAGCAGAGGAATCTCACAAATCCAAATTTTTCCTGCCTCCTGAGAGCACCCACAGCCCAGGGCAGTATCAAGGTGGGTTAGCTGCCAAAATGAGGAGGAAAATGAAATATCTTGCCCCAGCAATCATTCTAAGCCTCATTCTCAATCCCAATTGCTCCCCAACCTCAAGCTGAAGTTAATTGAATCAAATAGCATCAGTTTGGTGTTAGGAACCCAGTATGAAATAGAAATACCCGGCTTCCTTCATTGGTACGCTAAGACCCACAAGGATAGTCATAGTCCACAAAGAACCATGGGTTTCAGGAAATTTGGTTGGCCACGTTAGAAGGGATGCTGGATAGGCTGCACCCAATGAATAATTGCCCATATGCCGTTTAATATAAAAATGATTGATAGAACAGTTTCCCAAAGAACGAAATTTATAAAGCTAAAATGAAAAATAATAAAAAAGAATAAACTAACATCCTACCATCAGCAGGGCGTTGGGTATATGGGGGAAATAGGGAAAGAGCTAATAAACAAAAATGCAATAAGGGAAAATTTTCTCTCTCATTGCAATCGCTTTTGCAACTTATTCAACTCAATTCAATTCTGAATCTAGTTTGGTAATCTCACAGAGGAGAGTAGTCTGCGCCCATGTCAGGGAGCAGTTTGGAAATTAAGGTAAGAGGCACAGGTGGTAGGCCCGCGACCTCCAACGTTTGAAAACGCCCCAGAGAAACTGGCGGATTAAAAAAAAATAAAAAACTGGCGGTCACTATTTCCCTGGAAATCATTGCTTGGCAGGCGCGATGTAACCAGTACATCAACACGCCGCACTCTCAACCACTCTTGTTGGTGGTATATGGAGTCCGGGTGTTTCTGGATATCCAACAAACAGCTTTATGGGTAAAGTTTTGTGGGGATGTGCACACTTATTTCCTGACTGTGGTGTATGTCGCACCTCACTCCATGTCACGCGGTTGGCTGGATCTCAGTTTTGAAAAAAAGGAGGCAGCAGATGAAGCTGCTGCAGTGCACATATTGATCAATCTCCCTGAAGGGCAGCGGGTCATCAAAACCAAGCGCACCAGATGGACAAAATCAAACCAAATTTTCTCAAATTCGACTTTTTGTCCACTACAGTAAAACGTGCCATTCTGGAGCAGCACCTGAAAGATGGTCTCACTGTATATGGCAAAATACAATCCTTTGAGATGTAATGCTTTATGCTGATTCCACACCTGTGCACCGGCAAAGCCATCGCAGTTCTGACCCCAACTGAGGAGATTGCAAAGGACCTGACCCAAATCCCACACTCCACATATATCAATATTGAAGGGCATACCACCCACCATTTCTGGGTAACCGTGGACAGCGCACCCCCCATCTGCACCCACTGCAATGCGTTCAGCCATAAGACACATGCATGCCCCACCAAGGAGGGCATCACATTCCAAGAGCACCCCTCAGCGGCCATGACCAGCGGAGAGGCGCACTACAAACCAACCACAAGCACCAAAGAGGCTTTCCCATGGGGAGCACAAGGCTGCTACCTACTGGTAAAACCTATCTCCCCACAAGAGCGGAAGAAGGCCAAGCAGGCCCACAGGGCCGCGGCCAAGGAAGTGGTCAAGTCACCACCGCTATCCCACACTCCCAACGCCAGGAGGACATCAAAACCTTCGCGGCAGAAGCAACTCAGGAATCCCTCAACCAATCAGATTGGGAAGCCCATGCTGGTTGGGCCACCCAATCTGAGGATCCGATGGGTGACTCAATCTCACCTGATCTTTGTAACCAAGCTTGGTTGAAACTGACTTGGGGTCCAACCTACCTGAAAATTTTTTTGACCCAAATGTTGGTGCACCAAACTCATCTGCACCACAAAAAATTTGTTCAACGTTGGGGAACAAAAAGTGAAGGCAAAAGCCAACGAGAACCTTTCTGCAAAAATTAACAAAACTACCTATAGCGTTGCTGCAAACACCCACGCTGCCATGAAGGCCCGTGGGGATCTAGAGGAGGCTAGTGGGCCCAGGTGCCCACCCCTCGCACCTAAGGTGTGATGGGGAAAACTTCACTTTAGGGACATTGAATATCGTCGGACTCAAGGCCTCACCATCCCAGGCTAGGAAACTGAGTTTTTTACAAAAAAATTTACCCATGGATATCATGGCCATCCAGGAGTCCAACTGTCCACGAGGTTCCGAGGATGCTTGGAAAACCATGCTCCTCCCTTCCCTATCCTTTTGGTCAGAGCACTGTGGGGTGTTAGTTCAGAAAAACAATTTTTTCAAATTTTTATCATCAGAATCCTTCCTCAATGGATAAGTCCTCATTGTCACTTTCTTGTGGGCCGACGTGGTGCATGCTATCATCAACATCTATGCCCCAACCTGTGCATGAGAGCGTCAGGAATTTTTCTCGTCAGTTAAATCCCTCCCATTACCCCCAGACCCTTTTGTAGTTGGCGATATGAACTGTTGGCTAAACACACCCACGGACCATTGGCCTTTCTCCTCCCACGCCCCCCAGGGTCACAAAGAACTTCGCGTTCTAAAGGCCACCCTTGGGTTAGTAGATGCACTGCTGCGGCAAGCCCAGCTGCTCAAAAACATGATGTACCCCCACATCCACAACGGCCAATTAAGGTCCATGACCCACATCGACCTTATCCTCACACTGGCGAAATTCCAACCCCACGTATCTCACTTAAAAACAACAAAATTGGAATTCTCTGACCATCAACTGGTCTTAATAACCTACCACCTACCTGTCACAGTGGCTAAGGCCCCACATTGGTGCAAACTCCGCCCTCCCAAACTTGTGACGGTAGGATTTTCCACTTGGGTGGAATCAGCAACTTTGGCAAAGAGTTTGTTGCACCATTTTGCGCGGACCCCATCTCCACATGGGCAGCCTTCATAGAGGATACCATCTGCCACTCTCACCACCTCTCCTCCATATGCTCACGAGCCACCTCAGCTGTCATTTCGCGCGCTCTGGAAGAGTTGGCACACCTGGAGTCCAACATCCCAGCTACAGGCTACAGCCCTGCATGGGGCTGGAAGTGGGCAGAGACAGCTGCCCACCTCAACGCTCTTGAAAGGCAACACAAACATCAGGTTTGTGTTCAGTACAGGGCCAAACGCATTACAGAGGGTGACAAGTTCACTGCATATTTTAAAAAAATTTCGAACCATGCCAGAGCATGGCCTGCACACAGGTGCGAAGATCGGATAATTCTGTCATGGATATGCCAGCCAAAGTGGCAATTGAAACACAAAAGTATTACTCTGAGTTATACCAATCTGAAATAATTAAGCTGGCTGAAGTGGCGGAATTTCTCAAGTGATCCCACATCTGCACCATTTCCTGATACCCGGAAATAATGAATTGATTACTCTGAACGAATTATGGACAGCCATTCGCGGTGCACCAAACCAAAAATGCCCAGGCCCAGATGGCATTCCATAAGAATTCTATAAAAAAGTACCTCAAATATATATCCCCACTACTGTTGGCCTCCCTTAGCCAGAGCCTTCTGGAAACGCGCCTCCTACCAGGAGGACAAGAGGCCTTCACCATCACACTCTTCAATAAAGGGGACAAGCTAGACTTAGCCAACTGGCGCCCCATTTCTTTAACTAACACGGATACAAAATTTTTAACTAAAATCATGGCTAACCGTTTAGGGATTGTAGCATCTGCCACCATCTCCCCATAACAATCTGGCATATACCCAGAAGGTCGATTTGGGACAACGTGCACTCTGTGGCTAATGCATGCCAGTCCACGGCCTCTGGGGCACTTGTAATCTTGGACCAACAGAAGGCCTATGATAGAGTAAACTGGGAATACCTCAGGGCCTGCCTCCACCAATTCCGCCTACCCCCTCACTTCATAAGCTGGGTGATGATGCTCACAGAATCTGCAACAATGGCAGTGCGTGGCCCTGGCTTCCTAACGGAAGTTGTCCGCCCTCAAAGGGGCTTACGACAAGGAGACTCCCTTAGCCCACTCTTATACAACTTCAGCCTTGACCCACTACTTCGAAACATATATGCCCAACTCACTGGGGTCCATGTACCAGGCCAAGCTCCAGTCAAGATGATGGCATTTGCAGACGACTGTGTGGTTGGGGTGTCTAATAATAAAGACTCACGCGTGCTAGAAGCTCTCATCCAGGAGTATTCTCGGGTAAGTAATGCTGCACTGAATGCTTCCAAAACCGAAATCATCCTCCTTGGTTGCTCTCAAAACTGTTGGGCCCCAGCAACCAGTGCCCAGCCCGGCCCATCTGCTCGCACAAGTACTCGCCCTCCCTGCTCACCACACACCGCCCCACTAATGCTCCCCTTCGTGCCACGTCCTACCATAGGGCCTGTTACCATCTGGGCGTGTGGGTGGAGGCAGGCGGGTACGCATCAGCAGTAATGGAAAGTCATATTCTAGACAACGTGATGAAGCGCATCGCCTCCCTCAGAGCCCACCCTACTTCCCTTACTGGCAGGGTTGTTTTAGCCAACTCTATGCTCCCCTCCAAAGTCTGGTTTGGAGCACACGCCATCCCCTTCTCCCCAGGATTTTTCAAATCCTTGTATGCCCTTCTGCAAGGATGGCTTTGGTCAGGCCGCCCACAACCAGTACAGCGAGAGTTCATGTTTGGCCCTCATCATCATGGTGGCATGGGCCTGCTTGACTTCAAAGCCCATGCTGCCAAGATCCTGGGCACCTGGATTGTAGCTGTCACTGCCCCTACGCTCCCCTCCCAACACTGGTCCCGCGTGGCCCACTCCAACTTCTCCCGCGCCTTGGGCCTTAACAATCCATCTAACCCTCACTCCTTAATGAAATACCTGGCTTCTCACCCATCGGCCACAGGTCCTCACGGTTATAAAACCCACTACATACGAATCCTCCTCTCCATGCGGAGCGCTGAGTAGAGAATTTGTATTAGCGGACACACAGCCCAGAGAGGCTGCCCCTCTCCTCAGTTCACACAAGAGGTACAGGGGCTACCCATCCAAGATGGCGTGATCCCCACACGGCCCCATGTCCTATCCAGGGTGGGCTACCTGGACATGATGGACGTCCCTTACTCCATTGAAACTCAGAAGACTATCTGGAAATACGCACACCATCCCCTGTTGCAGCTTCAAATCCGTTCCCATGTGTGGCGCTGCCTGAGGTGGGTGTACCATACAGCTGAGCGCTCTAACGCTTTACACTCATCCTGCATCATGTGTGGCTAGTATGGAATGCTGTTCCACCGCATGGAGAAGTGTCCTACCTCTAGAGTGATATGGCGCGAAGTTCAACGTCTGCTTGGCCAGGATCAAACACATCCCTTCAGTCTAGAAATATGTTTGTTTTATTAATGGCCTCCCCCTTCCACCCTCCCTCCGTGCTCTGGTGGTTGCAATCACCATGTGGACTATCCACTCGATTGTCATGGATGCCATCACAGGCTCCACCCCCACCCTCCCAGAAGCTGTCCACAGATTCTGGTCTCATTTTGGTGGACCACTTTCAGGCGTGGATGTTTGGATACCTCCCACCGCGTCGTCAACAGCTGGTCTCCTCCTGAATCCCAGTTTGGTTCATCAAATTATACCCTATCCTCCACACGTGTTCAATTGTGGCTACGGCCCCCTCACACGTTCCCTTCTCCTCCCCATAGTGGCGTTCCCGCTGGCAACAAGAGAGAGCATCGCTTCTCAGGGGTGCCTTCCCTGTTACTAAGTTTTGTTTCTTTTAGCTCAAATTTGGAAGTGTACATCCTATGGTCGGACTTCCTCGCAATAAATTAGAAATTTAAAATTTAAAATATAGGAAACTACAATTTACGCACTAATAAGTTAAAACTACTGACTATTTCTTCCACTGTGCCCAATACGACAGATCTCTGTGAAACCTATGGTTAGAAACATCCAAGAATACATCCTACAGCGGGATCCTCTGACCTGGCTCCCCCTCTTGGTTGCCTAAAATTACCTATTTGACATGAAAACTTACCTTATCTGCAGCATTATAGCAACCATTATCTGGAGATGTTGTCATGTTGCGTGACATAATTGAGGAAACAGACTGTAGGAACAAGGCTATGCATAAGGAGGCCAAAAAGATGAAGTTGGCAGGCCTCCACGATCTTAAAAATACCTTGGACCAACGCTGGGTACAAAGAAAAGATATGCCCAAGTTGGTCCTAGAAATGTGTGATGCTCAGCCCTGCGTTACATCAAGTGTTAAAACTCACTAACTTTGTTATTAGTCAGTATGGTTCATTATGGTTGCTTAGTGAATGGCGTTTTAAATCCATTTCATTTTAAATATTACTAAATAAGGAAGAATTATGTTATAATCAATAACTCAAGGTCAGACTAACTCTAGCTACAGTACCATAGTCAATGGTAATATGCACTTATTAGTTTATTTATGCTTAGTATTACTCCCACAGTTTAGTGATGCCCCCCGCCAATGTTTAATAATGATCCCATAAGACCAACCTTCCTTGTTGGTCGACTATCTTAATAAAACCCGTATATCTTCGTTTTTTATGGTCCCTTGGGCAGAACTGTGTACGGACATCCTTGAGAAGGTCTCCAACAACATAGGACACTTTTTTTTAAATAATAATAAAGTCAGGTGCACAACTAGGCCGTCCTGGTCACCTCCAGATCAAGGCACCCAAACACCCTGGCACCAATCTACACTTGGTTATGGGTTCATCTTTGGGGTCTAATCATGTTCTGTTGTTTATTTATTTATCTATTTATATATTTGAGTTGTCTACCCTCGCCCTGTGTCCCTTCTGATCCAGCACCATCTGAGATGCCATATTCTCATTGTTACTAGTGGCTTGTTCCCTTGCAGTGTGGCTGTGCATCCTACACTACATTTCTTAAAATGAGAGAGTTACAAATACTCTCTTGACAGTAATTGACCAACCCTTTTACTTTATGTGCATTAATATTATCCATGTGGGGCTTTCTCTAAAGTGTAATGGGTGCACTGGCCAATTTTCACAGCCTCTATGGTACTCATCGAAGTTTTCACGCTTGGTTTAGTATTGGTGCGTCTCAGCATTATTCTTGCTACAGTCAGACATTCTCCTTCTCGACTTTTGAAAAGAAATGTTGGAGGTAAAAATGCCCCTGAATCCACTACTATGATTGGCCAATTACATGTCCAAACTTCTAACAATACTATGGTTAATGAGGATATGAGTACCATCGGCCAAAAGACCCTGGAAGATTCTTGGTGGAACCCTACCCATTGGGAAAACATGTTTTCATAATCAAAATCAGCATATTAAGGTAAAAACTGATAGTTGGATTGCTCTGATTACTTGGCCAAATTCTGGGTGTCCACCACAGGGTTCCCCCTCAGCCGCGTCCCATTCCATACCACTTCCTAAGCAGGGACCCCCCTCCTTTTGTAGGCGTGGTGGAGGTCCCCCAAGGTGTGAAGATTTTACTCGCCGGTGATTGGGTGCAATTTATCAAATCATTACCACACAGGTTTGTTCTACCTCAGAATATTTTCCCTTGTTCTGATAGGCCAAAGCCTATCTTTCCTAATTCAGATGACTAAGCTTTTTGACACTATAGCCCCAAATTTCCATGGCCCCAATATTTAAACTAGTTTAAATATATAATACTAGTATCAAATAGGAGAGCTTTTTCTGGCTTGCCCCACATAAAAATAAAAAAAAAAAAAAACTTTAAAAAAGCGTTTATTATTACTTTTAGTTTAAAAGTAAGTTTCATATATTTTGAGAAATATTTGTGGCATCTGTCAGCGGATCCCACAAACTGGTGCTCACTACAGGGGATCACCCTGTATACTTTGATAAAGTATTAAAGCAATGGAGAGTGTCACCCGTTGGGTGTGAAATGGAGAAGGAGCTGAAGATGATGATTGGATGGACAGCCCTACCACTTTGACATTTGGAGAAGAACGATTTGAGCGCATATTAATACCTGAGTCTCACCGCATCACCTGGCTGGCCACCAAAGCTGTGAGAGACCTTACCCATGGCATCCTTAACCCTGGTGACATTGCATCCTGAGAATGAACATCATTGGTAGAGGAACGCCACTTGTTTCTCTATGAGACTAGTGTCCTCCCAGAGACCTACAGCCAGCTCACAAATTTGACCACCTATGTACGCAAGTTTGCTCACCCTGCCTTGGTCCACATGATGCATCTCTTAGCTGGCCATCACGAAGAGCTACATTGACACCTAGATACCCATGCAGCTCTGAATTTAGCCTATGATAAGTTGTACCAACTGACCTCCGAACACCTTGGAGCAGTCAGATCTGGTGTGGAAGCTAATCGCAACTTCATCATTCAGCTGCATGACTGACTTGCTACCATGGACACTGGGATCATAAAGTATGTCGAGGAGGCCATGAAGATCTTTAGGGATGAACTGAACGCTTCCACTGCTAGCACTCGCTCGTTGCTGGAGGAGTTTGCTAAAGAACTTGAAAAGCACAATGAGCAAACGCACCGGGACCTTTTAGCCCCCATCTCCGCCCCTCAAGTTGAATATGAACAGCGTGTGGCTGTGGTGGAGCGACAGTTAACCCAGGCCTTTTCACGTGTTGATGAGCTCAAACGCCGTCTGCTGCTTGAACCATCTAGCGCCACCTCCACCCTTGCGGCCAAGGTTGTTCAGCTAGAAAAGGAGCTAGCTCTCAAAGCTTCATTTGAAAATACCAAATATTTGGCGCGTCGCCTGAATGAATGTGAAACTGAAGCAAAAGTGATAAAAGCTTCGCTGGAAAGCCCTGTGCTGTTGAAGGAAGTATTTAGTCAATTAACGCAGGTCAAGCGGAAGTATGAGCAGATCAAGGATGGAGTACAAGGCCCAAGCTCACACCCTCGTGACGATGAAGGGTGTAAACAAATGAAAGAAGAGCTGAAGAAACGCGTGGAAGCTGTGGAAGCTGCTCAAATAAACCTAAGCTCGCTGGTGTCACAACTCCGCTTCCAAGTCAATGCTTTGGAGAGCCGAGTGGAAGATCTTGAAACTCACAAACTGGGGATCAAAGCTCGACTGAGACTATGTGAATCTGGGCCCCAAGAAGCCCTCTCCAAAATGAAAACCCAGCTTGAAGCCATGCAAGACCAGTTTGATCGCCTTTCACACACCTTTGACCAGTTAAACTATCGCTCTGAAACCCCAGAAACAGAAGCTCCAGCTATTCATACCCTTACCAGGAATGACTTTAGTTCATTCAAACCGACGTTCAAAGACAAGTTTATCCCCATTGAGGGCAGCATTGCTTCATTTTTATACGTTTATGAAGCGGCTATGGAAGGGGCGACTGATTGTCAGAAGGCCAAACATATTCTTTCCTGTTTGGGTCGCATGGCACAGGAGGTGATGGTCCCACATATGGATGCTCTTAGCACCTGGTCCGAGGTTAAAGAGGCCCTCATAAACACGTTTGGCTCAAAACAGGCTTTAAGCATGAAAAAGCAAGCCTTTATGTGTATGAGTATCCGAAAAGGGGAGTCAGTGGTCACCTTTGTGGAACGATTCTATATGGAAGCACAGACGTTGTTAACTTCAAAGATGTTGACCTTGGATGATGCTGTAGCCGCTGTTTTGACTGGAGTGGCATCTCACCCTCCTTTGGCGATGCACATCACCTCAGTTAAACGCTATTTCCGTACCATTCAAGATATCAAGGAGGCGTTACTAGATGTCGCTGACTTCCATAAGCCCAAAGTTTCTCATGGAGCAGTATCCCACCCTCGCGTTTTAGCCATTGAGGATCCAAAGCCCAAGCCTCAGGTCCTGGCTATTGAAGACAAGAAGGAGCCCCTTCAGATAATGGGCCCTGAGGAGCAAAAACCCAAAGCAAAACGTCCTGAACGCCCTCAGTGTGAATACTGCTACAAGTTTGGACACAAGGAGGCTGTGTGCTGGAAAAAGAAAGCTGATGTGGAGGAACAGGAGCAGGGAAAAGAAATGTCAGTGTAGGGAGAGGCACACCTATTGCTGACAAATCTCATGTGCCTGACTCATTTAAACAACTTATGCCAATACCTTGTGTTACCAATACCCCTGGGGATGATTCTGAGGGGGGAACAGATGAGGTTGGCTATTTCGTCATAGGAGTACCCACTGAAGTGGAAGTCCCCAATCGCTTGAACGCTGGAGGAGTAGATGAGGCCACCATACCTGAAGAGACATATCTCCGCCAAGTTCTAGGGGAGCCAGCCATTATTGACACTGCCAGCGACGCGGATGAGGTCTTGTCTAACCTTATTCGCCCTCTCCAGCATGGCCATACCATGCAGTCTATCCTGGAAAATTACCCCGAGACCGCGCGCAAATTAACCTCCACTTTTCATCTCAAGGAGGTCTTAGCGCTATCGCCCAATTTTGGGGGGATACTTACAAAGGTCGAAGTGGTTATCCAAAAAGTTTGGGTGATGGCCATCCTAGATACAGGCTCCCCAGTGAACGTAATCTCCTCCAAGTTGATGAAAAAGATCAAACTTGCGCCTGACTTGGAGTACAACCAAGAATTTGGAACCGCCAGTCCCAACAACACCCGTGCACTTGGCGCTTACTCATCCCTTCCCATTCATATTGGGAAGCTTATTCTATCAGCCCCCGCAGTGGCTTTGGATAACAACGCCTATGATATGCTCATAGGTACTCAGTTTATGATTGAATATGAAGGTATTATCAATATGAAGCAGGGGTTCCTGTCATTGCTCAATTATGAAGTCCCCTTAGTTCTATCCAATAAAGAACCCAGCAAGAATGAATACTCTTGCATGGTTGAGTACCCACTTTCCGCTTTACCTTTACATTATACCACCTCTGGGCGAAATACAAAGAAATTGCCTGATTCAGTGGATGCTATCGAAGGTATTCCGTTTTATGCAGCTGATGAGGTGGTGATTAAGCCGGGTGAACAATGAGTGATAGACACGAAAATCACTCTCAAAATCCCTCGCCACTGTTTACTACACCTCTTAAGCATTGAGGGTGTTAGCCCTTTTGAGCCTCGGGTATTGCCTGGCATTTTAGACCCAGCCTACCAGAGGCCTATTACTCTACTGTTGGGAAACCTCACCAAAAAGGACATAATTGTAAGAAAGCACCAGGAGGTGGGCCGAGGGTTTTTACTCCCTGTGGAGGAAGTTGAACAAATCCACTCCATTGGCTCGATGGCAGATTTAGGCCTGCCTGCAGATAACCTGGTATGTACCTTACTGAACGTCCATATCTCAGATGAGCTGACCTCAGATGAGTTGGAGAAAGTGCATACTCTCCTGGATGAGTATAGTGATATATTCTCGAAGTTGGACAATGATTATGGCCACATGAAGGGCTGGTGCCACTCCATTGATGTGGGTGATGCCCATCCCATTAGGTCAAAACCTTACCGCAAGTCAAAGGTGGAGGAACAGCAGATGAGGATGGAACTCACGCAGTTATTAGACGCGGGGTTATTAGTTCCTTCGCAAAGCCCTTGGTCCTCCCCCTTTTGCTAATTAAGAAGAAAAATGGAGGTCACCGGATAGTTATGGACTATTGCAGGTTAAACAATCTTACAAAAAAGGATAGCTATCCTATCCCACGCATTGATGACGCCCTGGCCCAGCTTTCAGGCTCAAACTTTTTCTCCGCCATGGACTTGGCTAGTGGCTATTGGCAAATGGATCTTTCTCCCCAAGACCAGGAGAAATGCGCTTTGATATGCAGTGAAGGTCTTTTCCAACCCACGCGATTACCCCAAGGGTTGTGCAACGCACCTGCCTCTTTCCAGCGTGCGATGGATCACATTTTGCAGGATCTTAAGTTAACCTGCGTCATCATCTATCTTGATGACATTACCATATTCTCGAAGTCCTTTAATGAACACCTTGATCACCTGAAGGAGGTGTTCCAACGCTTACAAAACTCAAATATCAAGTTAAAACCTTTGAAGTGTACCTTTTTCCAAAGGAAATTAGACTTCCTTGGACATACCATTTCTCAAGAGGGTATCCAACCCATACAAGATAAGGTTGAAGCGATTGCCAGAATGCCCCCCCAAAAAATCTATGGGATATACAGGTATTTCTAGGGATGATGGGGTATTACCATCAGTTCATCCCTAAGTTTGCCCAACTCAGCGAGCCCCTTGTTCGCTTACTGAAGAAGAATATCCCTTTTCAATGGGGCACTGAACAGAAGGCTGCTTTTGAAACAATGAAGCTGCTGCTACAAAAACGGCCTATCCTAAGGCATCCTGATTATGGAAAACCGTTTATTTTGTTTACAGACGCCTCAGACTACGCCGTCGGGGCCATCCTAGCCCAACTGGATGAAAAAGGGGTAGATCATCCTGTCTCATATTTCAGTAAGATGCTATCAAAGGCGGAACGCAACTATAGTGTTACCAAGAAGGAGTGTCTTGCCATTCTACTAGCAGTGAAGCATTACCGCCCTTTCTTGTATGGGACCTCTTTCACTGTGATTATGGACCACGCATCTTTAAAATGGTTGCAAAACATGAAGGACCCTACGGGGCGGTTAGCTCGCTGGGCTCTAAAGCTCCAGCATTATGACATGAAGATCAAACACTGAGCTGGAACCCATCACATGAATGTTGATGGGTTAACTCGGCTGCCCATCCTCCACTTAGATAACAGTGAAGCGGAGCAGCTGTATGATCTTTTAATGACCCCAAATGACTGGGAGGATGAGGATGAGCCCATACAGAGGATGTTGGCCTGGCACTCCCATAACACTAAAGTAGAAAATGGGAAGTTGTATAAACAAGTAGGGGCGAAGTGGTTGCCTTACCTACGGCCCTTGGAACGTGTACCTGTTATCCTGGAAGCTCATTCAACCTTAGGCCATGGAGGAGCAAAGAAAACCTATGAGTGGATTAAGGATGGTACTTTTGGAGGGAATCATGGAAGCCATCGTTGAAGTCTTGGATGCTTGCCTTACGTGTAAGAAGCAGTCTCAGTTCAAGACTAGATACCAATATCAGCCAACTACCCTGCAACAGCCATTCCATACCATAAGCTTGGATGTAGTAGGGCCGCTTCCTCAGACCACAGGTGGAAACAGATATATCTTGGTAGGTATTGACCACTTCACGAAGTGGGTTGAAGCTGTGGCGCTTCCAGCCCAAACTGCTAAGGCCACTGCCACCTTTCTCCATCAAAATATTTTCACTTGACATGGGTGCCCTCAAGTACTACTCTGCGACAATGGAAAAAACTTCACCTCCAGAGTAGTCAAAATCTTGGCTACCTCCATGGGAGCCCAGCAACTATTCTCAGCTCCATATAACCCATCAACCAATGGTACGGTGGAGCGAGCAAATGGCACTTTGGTTTCCATCTTATGGAAAATGGCCTCATCTGATCCCCTTCATTGGGATCATTATCTCCCTAGTGCTCTTATGGCTTACTGAATTAGCTATCACCAGATTCTGAAAATGTCCCCTTTCCAAGTTTTGTATGGCAGGGAACCAGGCATACACTAAAGAAGGCCAAGCTGCCAATGAGCTTTGGGCTCCCCTACCTTCATTCCAAGTGTTGGATATGGTCTTATATTACCACAATCGCATAACTCCTCAAAGTGGCAAACTTGGATCAATCTGGGAGGGGCCATTTACCATCACATATAAGAGAGGAAATGAGTATTCTATCAAGTCTTTGGCTACAGGAGTTACCATAAACTGGGTACATGGCCGCTTCCTATGGCCCTACACTCCCCCAACATTCTTGAGGGGGGCAATGTCAGACATTCTCCTTCTTTACTTTTAAAAAAGAATGTTGGAGGTAAAAATGCCCCCTGAATCCACTACTATGATTGGCCAATTACATGTCTGATCTTCTAACAATACTATGGTTAATAAGGATATGAGTACCATCAGCCAAAAGACCCTGGCTCAGCCAAATTTGGGGTGTCCATCACAGGGTTCCCCCTCAGCCGCGTCCCATTCCATACCACTTCCTAAGCAGGGACCCCCTCTTTTGTAGGCGTGGTGGAGGTCCCCCAAGGTGTGAAGATTTTACCCACTGGTGATTGGGTGCAATTTATCAAATCATTACCACACAGGTTCATTCTGCCCCAAAATATTTTCCCCCATTCTGATAGGCTGAAGCCTATCCTTCCTAATTCGGATGACTGAGCTATTTGACACTATAGCCCCAAATTTCCATGGCCCCAATATTCAAACTAGTTTAAATATGAAATACTAGTATCAAAGAGGAGAGATTTTTAACTCTTCATGATCATGTTGTTGCAATTACCTCTTTACCACAAAGTTTACTCTAAAATACAACAGGCACTTTCTTCCTTCTTATTAGAAGCTTGTTTGAATAAAATTTTTTGAGTAGTTTTCATCTGCCCTTGCATAGGGTGGATCTGTTACATCAGATGTCCTGGTGAAGCTGACTGGATTTTATGATGTTTTGCACACTTCCGCTTTTGTGGAAATCAGTGGAGGTTTGGATTTTTTCCTGAAAAGCAGCATCACCCCAGACGTGTCATCTGTCCAAGCCTTCTGTTATTATTTTGGAGATATTTCAAAGATACGCCGAAGGGTTTTGCACAATGTCAAGCCCACTGAGCAATAGAATGGAAGATATGGAAATTGTTGGTCCTTGTAACACAATTAAAATAATATAATAGATAGGAACAATTTCCCAACGACACATTTTTATCTAATTTAATATTTACAGCAGATTCTTGCTTTTCTACTTGAAATCTTCCACTAACAATCCTCCCCATTTCAATCTTCTCATCCGCTTATGTATTAGCAGCTTCAATACTAACCCTTTTGCTAAGGTTATTCATTTCGCCATATTCTCATTGGTTCTGGCAGAGTATAGTATTTATTAAATTTGCGATTGCCTTAGCTCAAGGCAATCTAACAATTACTTGTCATATGTCAACATCACCCTATTGCCTGATTTGGAGGCAATCCATTATTCTTTATTTAACTGAGGTAAGATGACCAGGGTTGGACATTACCAAATATACGTAAAACTAAGGAAATAACTGACAAATATAAAATTAGGCTCCCCAGGGTACTCAAGTTACCCCTGTTGCCAGCGGGACTGCCAGATATGGGGGGTTGGTGCACTACTCGAGGGGGTTTCCCCTGCTATGGAGCAGGTGTGAAGGAAAGGGTCTGTGTGGAGGAACTAGACTGGGAACCATGATTCTATGAGCGCTTTTTGCCTTGGTCTCATATATCCATAGAGCCAGGCTTGGAAGTGCTCCAGTAAGTGGACATGGAATCTGTTAATAATCCCATGAATGGTTGGGACCGTGCCCTTGAACGCATCCAATGCAATTGTGTGGATTATCCACATTGCAATGGGTATTATTAGGGAACAGAGGGTAGATGGGATTGGTGACTCGATTTGGAGCGCAAAGATGCTCTTTGATATCGAGAAAAACTGTTCGTTTTGGATCTAAAGCAGGCGTGCGACTTCCTGCCATATGACTTTAGTTGGGGGGCATGTTTCTAGGTGGTGATCTAGGGATCCCTCCCCTCCACATACTGCACATGTTTTGTGGAGGGAGTCGGAATGGTCCACCGTCCTATAGGTCCTTCTCAGACAGCGCCAGGCATTTGCTCTTATCCTCGGCTGTAGGAGTGGGTGGTTAGTCATTTTACACATTGCCTTCTGTGTGGTCAAATCATAGGGAATGTCCAGTATATCTAGGTATTCTATCCTAGCTATGCTTGGGGTTATTGCGAGCATATCTCTCTGGGGGTGATTTTCTGGGTTTCTTAATTTGAATTGGGGGCTGGGTCGTCCCCTTCCCTGTATAGTACCCATGTTCTCTATGGTCCATCCCATACGGCGGATAGTTCAGAGGATATGTTTGAAATGAGGGGAGGTTCCATGCGGACCTGTTGCAGTAGGGTGCTTGGCAAGGTATGAAAGTAGTCTGGGTGGACTATGTGGGTTGGTTAATTTGAGCGCCTGTGTAAAGTTAGTCCTTTCTGCTCTGGACCAATGTTGTTGCGGGAGGTCTGGAGCAAAGATTTCCTTTATCCAGGTACCTAGGATGTGATTGGCATATCTCTCAAAATCTATTAGTCCCATGCCTTCTCTTGAGCGTGGGCCAAATAGTGTTTCCATCCGTATAGGAGGGTGAGAGCCAGGCCACAGCCAGCCCTGGATAAGCGCGCGGATTGAGGTTATAAAAGTAGGTGAGAAGGCGATCGCGTGGGCCAGGTACCACAGTATTGGGAGGATGAGCGAGATAGCAACTGTAACTCGTCCTGTTAATCCTGGGGTTCTTCCCTTGAGGGAGGCGACGCGTTTGGATACTCGTTGTAACAGATCACTTTCCATTATCTCATTAGCATATACCCCTGATTCTAACCAGATTCCAAGGTGTCAGACAGGAGTGGTGGTGGGAGGTGTTGCAAAGGGTAAAACGATTGGGTTTTTCTTCGTGTGTTGGTATGAGGTTCTGATGTTGTAGCCCAATTGTTTGTGTATTTGCATAAGAGGATGATTTCTGTCTTTCTCTTGTTGAGCGATGCATTGCTCACCTTGAAGTATTCCTCTAGAGTGCGTTCCAGTTGTCAGGCATCTTTATTGTTAGCTATACCTGCTATGCAGTCATCCTGCAAAGGCCAGTATCTTGACTGTTGGTTGTCCTTGTGCGGTTATCCCCATGAGATGTGAGTCAGTTACTCGGAGGAGTGGGTCAAAGCTGAAATTGTATAGCAGTGGGCTGAGGGGATCCCCTTGTTTGAGCCCTCTGTGTGGTTTAATCTTGTTTGTTAGGAATCCAGGGCCACATACAGCCATGGTTGCAGATTCTGTTAGGAGCATCGCCCATTTTATGAATCTTGGTGGGAGTTTGAAGGCATGTAGACATTCTTTTAGGTATGGCCAGCTAACACGGTCATACGCCTTTTCCTGATCCAAGAAGACCAGGGCACCAGTTGCTTTGGATTGGCAAATGTTTGCAACAGGGTGTATGTTGTTCCAGATTGAACGCCCTGGTATAAACCCAATTTTGTTGGGTGATAGGACGTCAGATGCAATTGCGCCTAATCTAGCTGCTAGAATTTTTGTTAGAATTTTTGTGTCAGTGTTGGAGAGTGCAATTGGGCGCCAGTTAGCCAGGTCCAACTTGTCACCCTTTTTATACAAGGTTATAACATAGGATTCATGGCCTCCTGGTAATAGGCATGTTTCCAACAAGCTCTGGCTCAAGACGCCAATAGGAGGGGGGCAATTTGTTGAAAATCTTTTTGTAAAATTCGTAGGGTATCCCATCAGGCCCTGGGCATTTCCTAAGTGGTGCACCGCAAATTGTCTCCCAAAGCTCCTCCCATGTAATAAGGGATAGTATATTGTAATTTGGTGGTGTACTTTGTATCTCGGCAGTTTGTATAAATTCTTTAATTTTTTTTGTGAATCTGTTGGCGTTTCACAATATAAATTGGTGTAATAGTGGTGTACTTCCACCTTGACCTCCTCAGGGTCAGTTGCCACGGTGCCATTGGTCTTGCAGACCTGTGTGCATGCAGGCTGGTTTCTGCGGAAGTGGAATTGGCAGAAAAAGTATGTCAAACAGGTTTTGCTTTCCTTTATGAACTGACCTTTGTTTGATATTTTGATTCTGTGTTGGTGTTCAAAGATGAGATTGTCAAGTTGGGAAGAAATTTCTGCCCATTTGCATCCCCAGTTGGGGCTATAGCCAGACCTTGGAGTATTATTTCCAGGTGGTCTAGTTCTGCTAAGGTACTCTTGATTGTGGCCGTGTCTGCAGTGTACTTAAGTGATGCAATATGTCAGATTTTGTTGATTAAATCCTTTTTGAAAATTTCCCATGTTCTGATGGGATCTGAAGTGAATGGGGCTGTAAATTCTGGGTTCGTAGCTTGTTTTCAACCCAGTTGGATATCTCAGGCAATTTTATATTTTCTGGGTGAAGCTTTCTCCAAGGTGACACCTGTGTGTGGGATTGGGTTGGTGCTAACTGCGCTGTAACCAATCGGTGGTCAGAAAAGATTGATCTTTTTTGTTATATATTTGGAGATTCTTGAGTGGTGGGATTGTGGGATGAGGATGTGGTCAATGCGACTGATCGATATGAGCGCTCCCTCACATATGTTGGGCCACGTCATGTGGGGAAGGAGTGGTGAACTGGGGGGAAGAGCATCCTGTAAGCCAAGAGATTCCTTCATTTTGCGGAATTCAATGTGTCCAGGTGGGTATCCTCTGGGATTAGGCCATCGATCTGTATCAAGTTTATCCCAGCAGTTGAAATCGCCTAACATAATGGTATCTGGTGGGAGGGTGAGAGTAGAAATGTTTTCAAAAAATTGTTTTTTCTCGGCTGCAGTGCACGGTGCATAGATACATGCTATCAAAATTATTTCATCTTGGCATGTGATTGTTGCTACCAGGACTCGCCCATGCAAGTGTGATGATGAATTTGTAATTTTAAATTTTTTGTTTTTTTGAATGATCACCCCACAGTGAGACGTCCATACTGATTGTGATGGTGCGACCCTGGTTGACCAGGATCCTTCTTCCCCTTGTAGACAGTGGGTTTCTTGGATGGCCAAGATGTCTATAAGAGGTTTTTGCAGAAATTCCAGCTTTTTGGCTTGGGACGTATGAGCCCTGGCTCCCGTGATGTTTAGCATCCCTATTGACACTGAGGTGCCTGTGGCGCCTCAGGAGCGGTTGGGAGGGCCCTCTGGCCCTATCCTACCACAGCTCATTTTGGCCATGCTCCACATCTGTACTCCAACTCTTTCACTGCCATTGTTGGCTCCCTTGATATGACCCAATGATTCAATGATATTGCAGTTTTTTGCATTTGCATCAACTTTTTTTAGTTTTGCATTTGCGTCAACTTTTCCAACACAGGTATTGTATTGATTTGATGCGGATTGTTGATTGGATTTTATATTTTTAAGGTTCAACTTTAGTGAATTGTGCACCACATTTTCGCCCAAATTGTGGTTGCATTGTTCCTCAATATGTGCATGACTAATGTCACTTTGTGACTCAGTCAGGTTACTGTGAAAATTTTCGACCTGGGCATATTGTTCTGATTGGTTGGTTCGGTGAATATCCAAAATATTCTCCCAAATTTGTCTGGGGTTAATGGCGGACTCCGCGTGTGCCGCCGCTTCAGAGCTGCTCACTTGCGGGCTTTTTGTGCCACTTTACGTTGTTTGCTTGTAACTGGGTCTACAATGGAGTATAGTCCATCTTCACCCCAGCGGAATGGGTGGTGACTGTCAGTCATTTTGGCGAAGTTTTCAATATCTTTGTCCATTGCTTCCTCACAATAGTCATTTTCCATTAAGCCCTCTTTCACAGGGCATGCATGTTCCTTGTGGCCCAGTGAGCCACAAGGTTGCAAATGGGCAGTGCGCGTTCCAGTGTAACTTGGAATGCGGCTGACTGGCCCCCATCTTCAAAGTGAAATTCTGCTGTGCGGGGAATTCTGGATAAGTCCTCTTCCACTTCTGGGAAGGGATTGATTATGGCGATAGTTTTGCCTGTGCACAGGTTGGGCATCAGAAAAAATCGCTGTGTTTTGAGTTGCTGAATTTCGCTGTAGGCCATGAGACCTTAACAGAGCTCCTCCTCGATTACCTTATGAGGAAGGTTGGTGGGGAGCGAGTCAAAAGAGATGAACAAAGTTTTCGCTTTGTTCCATCTGGTGCACACAGTGCGCACAATTTTTTGCCCTTGGGAAGGGCAATTTCCACACAAACTTTTACTGTGGCATAAGCTTCATCAGCTGTTTCAAAACCAATATTGATCCAGCCATGGCCCATGTTGTTGGTGGCTACGTACACCGCGTGAGGAAAAAGAGAGGGCTGTGCCTCACATGTTTTCTCCCACAGGGTTGGTGACTCATCCCCAAGGAAGAGTCTGATCCCATGCTCCACCTTTGATAAGGGTTGGTTGAACTGAATGTACATATATTGCGCGTGCTTTACAGTGAATACCATAAACCCAGATGGTGTCTGAGTTTGCGATTTCTTTGTGGATTGGGTTCCTGGTCCCCCTCCAGGGCGTTTCTTGCCCTTAGTTTCACCGTTAAGCGCACCACTAGCCACGACGCTCGCCCATGTTGTATTATTTTTATTGATAAAGTCGCCCATTTTTCCTGTGTGTGATTATCCAAATTTGCTGTTCAACTTGAATCGTAGCAACTAAAGTGATTGTTATGAGAAAGAAAGCTTTGGAGGCAATCCACCAAGTATTTTTTAAATCTTGGTATCACCCATCGCCTTATGTCAAGGCGATCTCATTCATATTTACTACTTAGCTTGGCCAATCTTTCATTCCTCTATAACTACTTAGTGCTTATCATCCATTCATATCAGAATCATGAATTTACCCCCTGACTGGAAAATAAGACTCCTTTTGTTTATACGCCACAAGGAACTTTGTGTGAAATTGGTTGATGATCTAACTGCTTGTGGGGTCCTTGATAGTATAGGCATCAACACCTGTTTTCTCAATAACTTAGAAAGAACAATCCAAATAAGGGCCAATTTGTGCTTTTAATTGAACCTGTGTTGGTCATGAAATATAACTTTGTCCTCATCTTTAAACTGAGCTAGCCTGCTACGCTGTACCTGATTGGTAGCCTGATTCCTAATCTTCTTGGATAAGCTGAACAAGTACGCTTTGGTTTTCAATTTGATTAACGTGTTGGCTAGTGTTGTCAGATAATGTTAAGAGTTCCATTCTGCCAGTATCTTTTACGCCGGCATAAAGCACTGAAAAAGCAGGGTTTTATCCATACATTTATTTAAAAGGGGCTCTTCCATGTAATAGAATGATAGCTAATATTATAAGTGAAGATGGTAGTGGACTGGAGGGAAATCCAATCTGAAAGTCAATATGCTACCAATTTAAGGTGTATGTTCACTAAAATCCCATTAACTTACTTAACCATCCCATTAGACTCAGGGTGGTACGGGGTTGTTTGAACCCCAAGGATGGCAATAAGCTTGTTTAGCTTTAGAAGGTTGTGGGAAGTGAAGTTAGTTTCATTATTGGTAAGGATATACTGAGGTCAGCCATGTCAGAAGTAATTCAATTAATATGAACTTAGCCACTTTGACCACCCTAAATCCTGTATTTCCTGTGCTTTAACCCATACCGCCAAGTGTCAATTGCCACCAGAATGTATTTGGACTGCTTAGCTCCTGTTGGCAGGGGGCCAACGACATCAATGTAAAATGTATGCCAAGCGAAATGCGGTTTCACTAAACATTACAAGGTCTTCTGGTGGAACGGCTTTTCTACTTGGCATTGGTGGCAGCAAGAGATTGTTTCAAGCATGTTGAAGTTCATGCTTTACCAGTAATACTGAGGCCGCTTCTGTTTCAACGTCTTGCTCACTCCACCATGTCCAACTGCCTTATGTGCACTCATAATAATGCTAAGCTGTGCTGAGGGTCTCAGGAAGTTCACTGTAGAATCACCAAACCACTTGTACAGCTCCCCATTCTGTTGAAAGGTATTGGCTTGCATCTCATTTAACGCCTTTATTACTTGAGGCAGTTCGTCATCATATCTGCCACTGAGCATTTTGTCATACATCACATTGCTGAGATCCGCTGTAACTGCAAGGGTTGACAATCTAGATAAGCAGTCTGCATTCTGATGTTTTGCTCCCAGTCAGTGAAGGATCTCGAAGTCCTAAGCCTGCAGTTTGAGGGCCCATAGGGCAAGACGTTTTTCAGGCTCCTTTGAGGTTCTGCAACCAGCGTAATGAAGCATGATACATTACAACTTTAAACTTTACTCCATGAAAAAACACCATAAACTGCTTATACACAGTATATCATCACTAAGCACTCCCACTCGGCCAAGGTATAATTACATTTGTGGTAATTCAGGCTTTGACTGCATTACGCCACTGGTTGCTCCTCCCCTTCATCATCTTTTTGGGATAGAACTTCCCCAATGTCATAAAGGGATGTATCCATCTGGACAATAAACTCTTTATTAAAATTTGGGTAATGCAGCACCAGAGCACTGATTAGTATCATCCAAAGTGTATCAAAAGAGCATTGGTGGCGTTCTGTCAATTTAAAACGCGCCATACTACTTTAAAAGCTCAAACAGCAAACCTCAAAAACAACTGAATTTGTATAAAAAGTGGCGGTAGTAGCTGACCAACCCTAAAAATACTTGTATATCATGCTTAAGGCTTGGTGTAGTCATCTTTCCGGATATCCTCCACCTTGTCTGGTGGAGGCTTAAGCCCCGTTGCATCCACTATGAACCATAGGTACTACAGATAGTCTTTTAAGAAGTAGAATTTATGGGATTTGATCTTTATGTTGGCCTTGGCAAGCTAGTGTAATACATCCTCCAGATGGTAAGGTGCTCAGAGAATTTACGCAAAAACATTTATATGTTGAGGTACATGAATATGCATGACAGCTTCAGGTCGCCAAGAATGGTGTCCATGGCCCGCTGAAATGTACCAGGGCGTTACATAGCCCTTGAGGCATATGGATTGGTTGGAAAAAACCCTTGGACATGATAATGGCGCATTTCTCATGTTCTGCCGCAGGCAACTCAAATTTGCTAGTAACCTGATATCAAGTCCATTGCCAAGAATTTGTGAGCTTCTCCCAAACAATCCAAGGCAGCATTGATTTGTGGCAAGGGACTTGGGTCCTTTTTAGTGATGCTGTTGACTTCCAGTAGTTAATCACTACTCATTTGGTGCCGTCCTTTTTTTTACAAAAAAGACATGTGAAGCCCACAGACTCTAAGTGGTTTTAGTATCCCTTGATCCAGTAGCTTTTCAATCTCCTCTGTTACTACTTCCTTGGATGTCCTAGACTGGTGGATTGGGAAACCCTTTTAACTTCTTTCTGCTCAGAGTAACTTTTGAGCGATTATAATTTAATTATAAGTAAAAAGTGACTTCTAGCCTACGCTGACCTCCCTGATCACTCCCAAATGATCTTGAATTCTCCGCCAGCTGCTCCCATGTGGGCAGTGGCAAAACCCCACCCAGCGTTTTCCATCTGGTGGGAAAATGCATTTAGACTGGCTAAGCCAGTCACCCTAAATCATGGGTCAGTTCATTCCTCCCAAGGATCTCGCCATCCACCTGGCATGTGCCCAAGAAGTGCCTTGCAGCCCACTAGTTCTCCCAGATCCCAACCATATTTTGGCATTTGGGGCAAATATGGTAAAATTAAACCCATACAAAAAAAAGCTATTATTGACTTGGCCAAGGTAGGGATGCTGCCAGCTGGATTCATAGATTTATGCCCTTGTAAAGGGTATTTTGATCTAGGCTTCACATGCTAAGCCAACGATGCCACTGCGGCCACTGTACCCCTGATTTTCCAGGGCACCCCTATCCCCACAACACGCACCTGGCTCCCCACTGACACCATTATGGTGGTTCAGTTTGTGGGGTTGACCACTCACCTTCCCCCTGTGGTGCTCCATCAGGAGCTGATGGAAGGCTTGGCCGCATACAGCTCCAACCCAATCCTTCAGTTTGTGGCCCCAATGGGACTGCTCGTCTCGCAGGGCCTCAGGAATTTGCCACTGCTAGCCCAGATATAGATAATATCGCTTTGTCAATTCCCCATGTGCCATCATTCCCTCAGCCCCCGACCACCCATTATGGGCCCATGTCAAGGGCAGGTGGACCATCTGCGATTCTGCTTCAAGTTAGACCACTCAAAGCATAAATGCCCCTCTCTTGACGCTTCCGCTGGAACTACTTTGTCTCCATCTGGTCCCCACTTGGCCCAACTCCCACACGGCCTTTCCAGTTTGGGATACAATCCTTCCCCTCTCCCCCAAAGCTTGCTGCTACTATGGAGCTGGCAATGGCCAAACAGCATCTCCTCAGTCCAGTGCCACCTTCACCTCAGCCAATAAGGAATTGGCTTGGACAACAGTTTGGTCCCACATTATTCTTCAATCACCAGCCACATCACAAAATTAACTGACCCCAATTTCCCTCTGGACTTGAATCCCTGGACCTCATTGGATGAAACTGATGAAATGGGCAATGTTGTTGTATAATTGAATGCCCTAATATAAGGATTCATACAAGTATGGCACCCCATTCAGGTTCCTTAGCGTTTTTATGCCCCCTGATGAACGCCTCTACGTTCTGCTCTAAACACCAAATCACTGTTTCTGCATCTGAAAACCCAGATAGCATCAAAATCTGTGAGATGGATGAGGTGTCAGTAGTAATACTTGCCAAAGGTATCTATGCTCCCATTTTTGCTCCAAACATAGCCCTGCAGGGCAAATGAGAAATCCTAAACCTACACAAAAAAGCAAAAACCGCGATCTAGAGAGTTGCTATCGCATTGCAGGCAAAGACAAAAGCCACCCATGCCAACATAGCTCAATTATCCAGCTTTCTTCCATCCACCTTCATGCGTAAACTGCTTCTTCAAATACCTAGATGCTTTTTTTGATATAGGCCATCACGGCGCCCAGTCAATCATCAGACAACTCACTCTCCATGCCGCTGATCACCCCACACCATTGCTATCCACCTTGACCCACACTCTTGCCTTTGATATGGAATCTGATGCTGAGGGTGTGCCATCTGATCCACCTTCCCCTTCCGCCATGGTGGGTTGAGAGATTCGTCACTCTCCTACCTGGTTGGTTGTATTCTCGTTCAGTTGTGTTTCACTACTCCTTTTGGGTTGTTAATCATTCTGTTCGGGTATTATTTTGATTTGTTGTTTTTTAGCTCTTCAAACTTTGGTAATGTCCATCCCCTGCTCAGCATACATCAAATAAAATTTAAAATTTAGATTATCGGATTGGCTGAGCCCTGATGTGGGATGATCACCCATGTTCAGTTGACGCATCACTCCCCACGCTCACCCTAAATTTTGGTCATCAATGGCAAAGATCTACTTATATTTTTGGAATAAAGCTATCACCTGGTCCTTCTGTGCTTCCAATAACCCCATTAATTCATTGCGTGGTACCACAGTAATTACACTGAGCTGTGATTTGACAGTTAGACCAAATTCATCCAGTGACACAAACTCGTTACCCTGGAGGATCTCCTCCACAGGGGTCAAGTTTATATATGCCACTATTTGATGTCAGCGGATCTTTAGTGGTTCATATTGTAGGTTTGCTAGTAATATTCTGATCTCTCCATGGGTCTATATTATAATATCCGGAGCTACAAGAGGCTCAAACCACAATTGCTGATAGGGTCCAATAACCTTCTCATAATACCAGCTGGTACTTCCACCTCTAACTCAGTGTTTACTATTACTTGATGTCTGGAGGGGATGGATAAAGACCCAGCAGCTCTGAGAGGCAGCCCTTGATATTCATATATCTTCTGGGAGAGGGCCCAGGTCCTCTTTTTTGTCAATGATAGCACATCAGAATCACTCCATCATATAGGCAAGGTAGATTTGTCTCATGTTCTCCAAGCCCTTTGGCGCTCTTCTGGAGGCAAAATAAATTGGGATCAGCTGCACCAAAATTTTGAAGGACTCCTTTGTCATATCACCGACAGCACCATATTGTCACATTAAAGTGGTTTTAATTACAGATCATAATGATTTTTTGGCAACATTATTTCTGGGGCTACAAACAGCAATTAACCCAACCCGCAAAGTTAACGCACTGTACGCTCCTCAGAGACCTTCTTTCCACGACCGCAGATCAATACACCATGTAATGTTCCACATCAGGCTTTAAGGTCAACTTCTCCACCAACTTAGTGGACACTATGTTAACTGGAGCATCCGTATCTATTATAGCGCGGACTCAGGTTTTTGATATAACAATGTCACAGTATATAAACTCAGAGTAAGATGAATTCTTATTGTTTAATACGTGGACACTTTTAAGATCTCTTTTCCTAAGGAAGCTCATAATCCCCTTACCGATTATAGTGTATTCTTTACAAATACCATTCACAGGGTGGGCGACGTTTACCACTTGCAAGGAAGGTGCATCTGCAGATGAGTCCAACTTGTAAGGGGAACTTGGTGAAACATTTGACAAGCATATGACTTAGGTTGCGTCTGTAATACTTCTTTCTCCATGTCCTTGGCTTGTGCTCGTGTCAGTACATTTATTCCTCAAACAGCTGCTGATATAGGAATGCGTCATTGTATGGAGGGACTTCCGCTGAATGTACAGTGTTAAGTTCAGGTGGGACGTTTGGGATTGGGATAGCGGAGGTAGAGAGTCCCATCTCTACTAGCTCTGACTTCCCTGATATTACTGTTCCTGCTGCACGTGATGGACCCAATGATTGGGGCTACCTCATTCCAGGTGCCCAGGGCAACTGCATTCAAAAAAAACTCGTAGGGTCTGATTCCTTGATTATTGTAAGATGGGCCTCACTAAAAATTTGATTGTGGGTGATCGGCGTAATTAGTCCCAGGTTGGTAGTTGGGCTGTTAACAATAATCAGGTCCAGGCGGAAGTTGAACTGCTGGGGGTAACTTGCAGAATCTGAAATGGACAGGTAAATTCTCTTAAATAATAAGGTCTGGCAATAGCGGCGGTATGTTTTCACTCTGTATTGGGTTGAGGGAAGGTATGGCAAGATGGCGCAAAAACTGATCAATTTTAAGCAGGGGAAGTTGTCATCCAAAATTGGGGTCATGACATTGTAAAACTCGCAGTATGGCTTCACTGTGGAGTTCATCACAACGTACACATTGGATTTAGATAAAGTTCCTGCACCAATTAATATGTGTGCTTCCGCCATATATCAATCTGCAAATGTGGTGAGGGTCTCTACGCTGAACCCAATGGTCAAGAACTCAGCCTTCCGCTACAACATCTTTACATTTCCTTCAAATAGCTGCAGCAAAATATCCTTCACATCTTGTTATGCAACAGAACATTTTAAAAGATAGCAGGTGACTTGGTTGGCACTTCCAACATCAAAGGTGGATATTAACAGTTTTGCTTTATGCTAATCTGAGGCTCCTTCCATCACAAACTCAAACTGCTTAAAGAACCCATGAATATTCCCATTGTGATCAAACAGAGGCGAATTTATCAATATAAACCATCTTAAGAAGCTCATACTGCCTTTTTAGCACAGCGTCTAAGGAAAGCTTGAGTTCTGCATATTCAACTAGTGTGGCATGGTGTGAAAAGCCCCCATCAAAGCAAGCCTGATGTGACATGGCCGGTGACTGGAGAATTTTTATCTTTTTGTGATTGATCAAAGGGCCCCCTGTAGTGAGCACCTCTGTTATAATTTTGGCATATTTCAAAGATACGCCAAAGGGTTTTTGCGCAGGGTCAAGCCCACAGAGCAATAAGACGGAAGTTATGGAGATTGTTGTTCCTCAGAACACACTTAAAATAAATTTATTAATAAGAGCAATTTCCTCAATAACACTTTTTTATTTAATTTGATATATACAGCGGATCCTTGCTGTTCCTCTCACAATCTTCTACTAATCCTCCAAGTTTTAATCTTCTCATCTTGTTATATTAGCAACTTCAGTCAATAATGTACCTTTTGCTTAGACTATTCATTCCACCATATTCTAATTGGTTCCAGCAGAGTCTACTATTCATTAAATTCACTATCGCATAGCTTGAGGAAATATAGCATTTATTTGTTGTATGTCTACATCGCCCTATTATCTGATTTGGAATCTTTCCACTAAGTATTTGTTTGAAGCTTGGTATTGCCCTATTGCCTTATATCAAGGCGATCTCATTAATATTATTAACTACTCAGAATGGCTAACCTCACCCATTCTACTGTAATACTTAGGGCTTATTGTCCAATAATATCAGAATCATGACACCTTTTTACAATTTCTTTGCTCTGCGCCAAGATGGCTTCCAGGTGAAATTATTTGAATAAATTTTGTGACAAGAACCATGTCCTACCTTTGACAGATGTCGTTAAAACATCATTCCTCCATTACACCCTGGACCTCCCCATGAGAAACGCCCTTGTATGGCAATCTCCCCCTCCCAACTTTGACCAGCTGATTGAAGCTCTTTGGGGCGATTTCCCTGTCCCAACCCATAAGGGGCCAGGAATTTGGACGTCATATTTCACCAGGGGTGGCTTCTGTAGATATGGGCCCCAAAAACTCATGTGCGCCTCTGAAAAGGAGATTTTATCCTTCCATTCTTTTGTTTTTGGTGGAATTTAAAGGCTAGCAGGGGTCCAACCCCAAATCTAAATTAAATTTCTCAGTTGATTCCACCATGATGATGTTTCCCGCAATTGCCCCTATAATTATGGCGCTTAAGACTATTGTTTCTCCCTTGTATGGGGCAGAGCTCCTCAATGATCCTTTCCACATTTTGGCAGTATTTGAGGCTTTGGAAGAGTCTAGCCCCGAATTGGACAATGACAGGTCAACAAAAATGTTATTCCCTCCACATTGCGCTCCTACGGTGCAGGCCAGATCATCTATGAAGGTCCTGGTGGTGATTGACTTAGAAAACAATGAACAACTGGCCAGTGGATCTGGTATGGGGTCACTGACGCCCAAAAACGCGTTTTATAACGCGAATTATATAAAATTAAATGAGTTAAGCATCAGCTACTGCAACTCTGACGAAGACCCATTCATGTGTACCAAATCACACCTGAGGACCCGCGCCTGACCACTACCATTATCCGCAGAATACAGGAGGTGGAGAAAGAATTGTTTAAAAAATAGAAACGGTTTTCAACTTCTGATGATATGGTGGGATTTGTGAAATCTTTAGTGAGAGTTGCCAATTATACCTCTACATTTTTATGCAAAAAAGTATTCTAAAGGCATGATTAAGCCTGATGAAGGGTTTTCTGGTGAGGTATTGTCGTTACTGCTATGAAAAAAATACCATCCTGGATATTTTTTGTTGACTGTACCCTTTCATCCCCTTTAAGGAAAATTTTCAAGGCTATTTAGTTAATACAGGAGCTCTGAGAACTTATTGATCAAAAATTAGCCAACTACCTTGAGTTGAATTACTTTTTAAGGTGGTATGGTTAGGGGAGGGGCTTCCCAATGTATTTTACGCTGAAGTTTCTGGGTTAAGTGGATTATCAACTTGGCAAATATAATTTGGCTGACCGCTTCAAAGCAATAAAAAACCTCTTGTACACCATTATTTTGGGATCAAAGTGGTGGCTACAGTTTGGCGTCAGAACCAACTTGAAAGACAATACCTTGCCATTAACTTTGAAAGAATATTCAAAATATAGTTGTCCCCTTGTCTGAAGCTAACTCTTAGGGCGATTTTCCCAATGGTTAAGGTCCACAAACTCACTCTCACTCTGTTAAGGGATCCCTATTTGGAGGTACCCTTTCTTTTGCTTAGAAGGGCTGGAATCTTCATTTGATGCAGCTTCATCCAATGTACTACCATCTCATTCTGAGTTCATTGTGAGTTTAAATTTACTGCTGATCTAGTGCGTATAGCTTCACCCATTTACCCTTTAAACATATGAGAGTAAGCAGCCTTAGAGGTGTAAGTTAAAGGAGCAGTTAGTTAAAGGTGCCATATGTCAGCGTACCTCCCAGTATGTTCCCCACTTCTGTAGGATTATACTGATGGTACCTTACACCCAAGCATAGATTATGGAAACATAAACAATGTCATGGGGCTGGATTTGCATCCCTTCATGGGTGGACTCACAGATTGCTCGCTATGTGTAGAAGGCTAGATTTTTCTCTAAACTGGATAGCTTAGGAGCGTTTAATCAGATCCATAGCAATAAGGGCCAAGAGTGATTAACCGTGTTATAAACTAGAAAGGGAATTTTTCAGTTTCAGGTTATGCCCTTTGGGCTAAAAAATACATCTTCTATCTTCCAATGCTTTATAGATGCGGCCTTAGGGGACCTTCTGGGTGTGTCAGACAATTACAAGTCCAATATTGTGAGAAGAGCGTCTTTTGGAAGTAATTTCAGATAATATTAACCAAGAGACCCTGGCTGATTCTCGGTGGAACCATTCAAATTGGAGTAATACTTTTATTAATGCTTTTTTGGCCAAATAGCACGAGTTTGGGTAGTTGGATTGCATTAGTTATGCGGCGGAATCAGGGTATTCCATCTGAGGTTCCTCCATGGCCCAGTTACAGTTTATAACACACACCTAGGCGGAGACCACCCCTTTTATATAATTGGAGAGTGTCCCTCAAGGTGCAAATAACTTCCTACTCAATGATTGGGTTAAATAAATTAAATATTTACCTCACGTATTTGTCCTACCTGCCATTGACCCTCTATCAGCCATTCCATCAAGCCAAGGCGTCTTGAGAGCCACAATAGCTTGAAAACCAATATTTCCTAATTTGGCTATTACTAGCCTAATCTAGATTTCGCGCCTCAATCACTTTGCACCTCAAGAATTAATTTATTTGAGGTACGCCGACCAGGGGACGGATAGTACCAAATCACAACACCAAAAAATGAACAAAAAAACTACTAACCAAGTGGGAAGCGGAAAACGCTAAGCCACCATGGCAGAGGGTGAGGAGGGGTTGGGGGGTTGGTCCTCAGAAAGACCCGCCCCAATCATGGGATGTTGGTTACAATATCAGACCAGAGCAGAGAGCCAGGGCGTTGGGGCATCCACATAGTGGGGGTGGAGGTCAGCGTAGTAAGATTTTTCCACTTCCTCATCAAGATAATGATGGGAAAGTGTTTCAACAAAAGCTGCGAGGAGAACTTCAGCTTCTTTGCGGGCTTCAGGAAGTTGGGTGAAAAGGGAGATACTGTGGCGGGTAATTTTGGCTGAGGGGTTGAATAAAGCAAGTGTTGCGACATTCATAACAGCAACTTAAGCATCATAAAATAGTTTTGAGATGTTGCTGCAGACGGATTTAGGGAAATTGGGGGAAGAAGAGGGTGAGCAGGCCGTGTTTGAACTGAGCCACTGACTGGGCCACCGCGGTGCATAGTTTTGGGCACTGAGGAGAGGCCACTGCAGCTAGGGCGAGCTGGTGGTCACTTTGGAAGGGGGCTGTATTTGGCAGAGGAGCGAAATGGTGAGGGGTAGGGGTTTCATCGAAGTCAGGAAGGAAAAATTTCTCCTGACCATAATCAAATTGGCTGAGAGGTTGGCCTTTATGCTTACTAATGAGGACATTACCTGATTCATCAATCTCAGCCAATAGATCCCATGGATTTTGGTTCACAAGGTAGTGGCGTTCGAATTCAGGTGGGTGGGATTGGGCGAATGGGCGGCTGCTTGGGTGCTAATGGTGGTCCAAGCATTGCTCTAATTAGCTGGGGTGGATTTAGGTGGGAGAGTGAGGCTGGAGGTTTTTTTTTGGGTGGGGGCTGATTTTCTACGCAGGCCCACCAAATGATATTGGAGGGTGGGAGGGGGCAGCAAAGTGCCCCATACTGAACCCCCAGAGGGGGCTCAGAAGCCGCAGCAGCGGAAGTGGCCTTAGGGCACACTTTTTTTGCATGGTTGAGGCCAAAGCAGAGGGAACAAATCTTCCAACCATTATTGACTCGAGCCCAAAAGAAATGATCAGGCGCTGCAGCCACACTAGTGCGGGGTGGGATTTGTTGGGCTATGGCAGGGTGGTGTGGGATGATGGTGGCAGTTGTATGAGGAGCAGCAAGGCGCTCCGCATCAGATGGAATGGCAAAGATGAGGTTGGGCTGAGTGCCATAAGCCATAAGCCCCATGACCAACTGGTCATACAAAACCTGGGGGCGGGAGGTGGGATGGGAGATTTGCAAAGGATACCACCAGGGTGGTGTCTGAAGGGAGGCGAGCACGGGTTGTGGGATTGGGGGTATTTTTATAAATTAGAGGAGTTTGCGCTGCCGCTTCTAATCCTCCTCAGATTGGAACCTGATGTCAAAGTAGCCCTTAAAAGGGCGAAAGTCTATAAAGCCAGCCAGCGCAAAGGCTGCAGTGGCTAGGTTGATAATTGCCTTATTGGCATATGGGAACAAACGCCCATAGTCCACTCTGAGGCAATAGAAAATGACGGAATGGGGGAGGGCGAGAGGATGGGGGCGAGAAGGGTGGACGCGCGCCAGTTGGAGCGCTAAGTCCCGTGGGGGGACAAAATGGCTGGATGCAGTGGGCGGGCTGTTTGAGCCCGTCTGAACATGCTTGCCAACAGGGCAGAGAATGCTAGGCGGGGGTGCACCACTGCCCCACACTGGGGTGGCAGGTGGCGGAGCTGAGGACATTAAAGAATAGTCTTGGGCAGACGGCTGTGGATACTTAAAAAGTTAAATCTAAAATCACTCAATAGTAACTTCGAGTGGTAAAAGAAAGTTACTTTGCACCTCAATAAAATATAAATACTAAGCAATGAGATATTGAGAGGGTTTGGTTTTAAACCCCAAGCTTACCATATTATAGATTATAAAATACAGAAATTTAAATTTGTAAAAATTTCATATTTTAATTTTATTTGGTCTAAATTCCTTAAAGCCATTTATTCCCGCAATTAAAAATATTAACTCTTCCTGTTAAAGTACTGTTGAAGTTCAGGTGTAAGAAGCACCAGTGAGCATAAACCCAGACTAAATTGCAACAAGTAGTGCTCAATAAAGGGACTGTATACTACAAAAACGTACTAAAAAATAGAGATTGGTGGGAAGGTGACCCTCATAACCTCCACGCTGCATCTCAACCAAGGCTAGCTTTAGAGCAACAACCAGCAAGTGCTTTATTTCGCCTTAAAAGGCTTGAGCAGCACTCTTCTCAAGGCCCTTATGGGGCCTCCCCTATCATTCATAAACCCCTTGTCCAAAATGAGTTTACATCTGGTAAGGGCAGTATTGCTTACTTCCGGTATGTGTATGAATCAATGATGGAAGGAGAGACTGACCTGCAAAAACTCAACTACATCCTCCCCTACTTAAGTTGTATGGCTCAAGAGATAATGGTTTCTAACACGGTCAACCTCAGCACCTAGGAAGAGGTTAAGCAAGCGCTTATTGAGGTATTTGACTCTATACAGAGTTTAAGAAGGCAAAAACATGACTTTAGGTGCTTTAATATGCAAGAGGGATAGTCAATACCCTCTTTTATTGAGTGATTTTTTAGTGAAGCTCAACCTCTGTTGTTAGCAAAAATGCTACCTCTAGATGATGCTATTGTTGCTATTTTGGCTTTCTTGACATCTCATCCCTTCTTTGACGATGTATATCTCTTCTGTAAAGCGCTCCTACCAACATATATGGGATATCAAGGAGGCTCTGCTAGCGGTGGCTAACTTATTTGAATGTGATGCTATGCCAGGAGCTCTTAAAAGAAAATCCACTCCAAACACAGCCAGCATCTTCTATGGCTGTCTCCTTTTGGAAATCTACTCCCGCGGAGATGCAGCAATGAAATGCTACTCCTCCACATGCAGATAGGCAGATGATACTAACATTTTCATAGCATTACAACCCTCCATCTTCAGGTCTTAAAGTTCAGCCAATGAAGTTAGCTATCACTTTGCCTTGCTCCCCTCCTTAGTCAAAGCAGTCTTTCATAGTGCCTCAATTGTCACGTCCCGCAAAGGCGCTATCTTTATCCCCCTCAGCCTCTCCTCTTTCCATCCCTAATACAAACCCTATATGTTATGGGGAATCTCAAACCTACTACTTCACAGGACATATGTAGAGCTGTGCCAATTAAAGCGCCTCTTCCCATAGCTGATAGGGTAGAAGAGCGCTCCAAGGGCCTCTCCTGCAGCAAAGGAAGACTTGAACGTACTTCACAGCCAGTTGACTCCCTGACGTACATTTATATCCCCTCCAATGCCAAATCTAAAGGGGGTGTGAAGATGTTGGTCATTATGTTTTAGGAGCTTCAGGTGAAGTGGAGGTACCCAACAGGTTGAACCCTGAGAGAGTGGATATGCTAGGATACCCCGCAGAAATTAGCTTCATCAAGTGCTGAGGGATCTGGAGGCTATTGATACTGCCAGTGATGCCAACTAGCTCATTGCCACGCTGATCTGATCCACACAGTGTGTGCATACCCTTCAGTCCATCCAAAAAACTCCCTGAAACTACCAAAGGACTTGGTTCCACTATCCATCTAAAGGAGGTCTTTTCTCTTCCCCCTCAACCTGGGAGGGGGAACTTTGACTAAAGTGGAGAATGTTTTCAACGGAGTATGATTCATAGTTATCCTTGACACCAGATCCCCTGTTAACGTTGTGTCATCAAAACTTATAATAAAAGTAAGCTGGCCCCTGACTAGACTACACCCAAGTGATTGGTACTGCTGGTCCAACAGAGCTCGTGCTATTGGGGCCTACTACCTTTATCCATTCAATCTAGAAAGCACTCTTATTGGCCCCATCGATGGCTTTAGCAACATTACCTATGATGTGCTCATAGGCACACAGCTTATAATTGAGTATGACGGGAATATCAACCTGAAACAGGGCTGTCTTTCTCTGCTTAATTATAAGGTTCCCCTGATTCTGGCCGACAATGAGCTGAATAAAAATGAATATGCTTGCTCAGTTGAGTATCCATCTTCTGCTTTATCCCTACAATACATGACAGCGGGCGGAATACAAAGAAGCTTCCTGAATTTGTGGATTCTCTAGAGTGTATCCCTTCTATGCGTTTGAAAAGGTTTTAATTAAGGAGGGTGAACAATGGGTGATTGACATTAAGATTTCTTTGCAAATCCTTCATAACTTTCTACTACACCTCATCAGAGTTGACAAAGTTAGTCCTTTGGAGACCAGAGTATTTCCAGGCGCTCCAATCCCTTGTTATAAGCTACTTATCAATTTGCTGTTGAGTAATTTTACCAAGAAGGATCTGGTTGTAAAAAAGCGTCAAGAGATTGGAAGAGGCCTGCTGATTCCCAATGAAGAAATCAAGCAGGTTCACTGTATTAGGTCTATGGCGGATGTGGGCTTACCTGCGGACCAATCGTTATGCACTCTTCCAACTGTTCATATTTCTGATTAATTAGCCTCCATTGATCTTGACAAAGTCCACACTCTACTAGAGGCTTAAAACGACATTTTTTAATATCTGACACTGACTATGGGATCATGAAGCGTTGTACTCATACCATTAACGTTGGGGATGCTTGCACTAGACGATCAAAACCTAATCCAAATCTAAAGTTGAGGAGCAACAGATGTAGACTGAGCTCAATCAGTTACTAGACGCTGGGTTGTTGGTGCCATCCCAAAGCCCTTGGTCGTCCACTATCCTACTAATAAAGAAGAAAAATGGAGGTCATCTGGTAGTTATGGACTACCACAAGCTGGACAACCTCACCAGGAAAGATATTTACTCTATCCCCCATATTGACAACGCTCTGGCCCAAGTCTCTAGGTCAAGGTTCTTTTCCGCTATGGACTTGACTAGTGGTTATTATAAAATTAAGCTTTCTCCTTAGGGCCAGGAGAAATGCGTACTTATCTGCAGCAAAGGCCTGTTCCAAACCACTAGGCTACATCATGAATTGTGCAATGCGCTTGCAACTTTTCAGTGGGCTATGGACCACATTTTCCAGGATCCTAAACTAAGAAGTGTGATCATTTATCTTAATAAAATCACAGTTTTCTCAAAAATATCAACGAGCACCTCCAACACTTAAAGGTAGTATTCCAACGATTACGGGCATCTACCATTAAGATGAAGCCCTCCAAATGTACGTTTTTACAGAAGAAGATTGGTTTCATTGGGCACGCAATCTCCCAATATGGAATTAAACCTTCCAAGGCAAGATTGAAGCAATCTATAAAATGACTGCGCCTAAAGTCTTCGTGACATTCAGGTATTTTTGGGCATGATGGGGTATTACCATCAATTCATCACCAAATTTGCCCAGCTAAATGAGCCTTTTCCGCCTCTTGGCAAAAAACACTCCTTTCCATTGAGTTCTGGACAAAAAGCCGCATTTGAAACCCTGAAAGAGCTATTGCAACAAATGCCTATCCTCTGCCACTCTGTTTATGAAAAAAGCCAGTCATGTAGTTCACAGATGCCTCCAATTTTGTTGTTAAAGCTATCTTGGCTCAATTAGATGAGAATGGAGTCAATCATCCCGTCTCCTACTTCAGCAGGATGCTTTCAAAGGTGGAACGCAAGTATAGCATCACTGAGTAAGAGTGACTTGCCATCTTGCTCATCATAAGATATTATCGCCCTTTCTTATATGAGATCTCATTAAAAGTGGACTCTGACCACGCCTCTTTGAAGTGTTTACAGGATATGAAAGATCCCACTGGGCGGTTGGCATGCTGGTCTTTGAAGCTCCACCGCTATGATATGACCATTGAGCACTAAGCTGAGATCCGCCAGATGAATGTCAATGGTTGACCCAGCTGCCAGTCCTTCACTTGAACAATAGTGAAGTCGAGAGGCTACAAGAACTCCTCATGCCTTCTGATGCGTGGGCTGATTAACATGAACCAGTACAGAAGATGCTAGCTTGGCACTCTCACAACACTAAGGTGGATAGTGGGATTTTAAATAAGAAAGTAAGGGTAAATTGGTTGCCCTATTTCTGGCCGTCAAAGCGAGTACCTGTGATCCTGGAGTCCCACGCTATCTTAGTGAATGTTGGGATACAAAAAAACCTACGTGTGGGCTAAATACCACTACTTTTGGGAGGGCATCATGAAGACCATAGTTGAAGTCCTGGATGCCTGTATGACCTGTAAAAAGCAATCCAGCTATAGAACCCAGTATCAGTATTAACCAACTATGTCCTAAAAACCTTTCCACATTATAAGCTTGGACAGGGTCAGTACATTACCTCAGACTACTTGTGGCAACCGTTATATCCTGGTCAGAATTAATCAATTCACAAAATGGTTGAAGCCGTTCCTCACCCTGCTTAGACCTCTAAAGCTACTGCCACCCTCTTACATCAGTATATCTTCACCTGGCATGGGTGCCCTCAGGTACTCCTATGTGACAATGGTAAAATTGTACCTCTAGAGTGGTAAAGCTCCTTGCCACCTCCATGGGAGCTCAACAACTCTTCCTGGCCCCCTATAACACATCCACAAATGGTGCCGTAGAAAGGGTTAATGGAACCCTGGTCTCTATAATCTGCAAAATGGACAATTCAGACGCTCTCCACTGGGATCTCTACTTACTTAATGCCCTCCATTAATATACCTTATTAGTTACCATCGCATCCTCAAGATGTCCACTTTCTGGATGTTGTATGGATAAGAACCTGGGATACCAGCTTTACTGACCAAATATATTTTCTCTGACAGAACTTACCCTGTGCAAGCCATAATAGTTGGCCAAGCACATCATCTAGCTAAAAGCAGAGGCCATGACTAACTTGACAAAGACTGTCACTAAAGAAGGCCAAGCAGCTAATGAGCTTCTGGCCCTCTCTCTTCCTTCCAAGTATCAGACTTGGTGTTGTATTACCACAACCACATCACTCCTAGAGGTGAGAAGCTTGGTTCTATCCGAGAAGAACCCTTTGTAGTCACGTATAAGTGAGGGGATGAATACTCTGTCAAATACTTGCTTCTGAAGTCACTTTCAAGTGAGTCCATGGACAGTTCATGCGCCTTTATTCACCCCCTAACACTCTTAAAGGGGGTGTATTGGACAAATACAAGTCTTATATTGTGAGAAGAGCGTTTTGGAAGCAAATACAGATAATATTGGTCAAAGACCCTGAACGATTCTTTGCGGAACCCCTCAAATTGGGGTAATGTTTTATTAATGCTTCTCAGCCAAATAGCCTGAGTTTGGGAAGTCATATTGCACTGACCATGTGGTGGAATTAGGGGAGTCCATCTGAGGTTCCTCCCTGCCCACTTACAGATTACTTAACACACCTAGACGTAGAGTACCCCCTTTTATAGGGTTGGATGGTTCCACAAGGTGAAAATATTTTCCCACCCAACGATTGGGACAAATTTATTAAATCCTTATCTCAAGGATTTGTCATACCTGCTTTTGATCCTCCGTCAGCCATTCCGTCAAAGTGAGGTGAGTCTCAAGAGCTCTTATAGGTTGAAACCCAATATTCCCTAATTTGACTATTCCTAGCATAATTTGAAACTTGAACCTCACTCACTTTGAGCCTCAATACAATTTAAATACTAAGTATCAGGATATTGGGATGGTTTGATTTTTGATCCCTAAGACCAACATAATAAAAAACTTAATAATCCAGATTTTATTAGTAAAATTAGCATTTTTTTAATTTTATGTGTTCCAAGATTCTTTAAAGCCAATTGTTAGAAAATTATTTTTCAAAATGTGGGCTCTGCTAGTGTGCCAGGCAACTAGTATGGAGACTGGTTGACCCTTTGCCATTTCACCTTTATTGGTGTACCGTCCCCCTATAAGTCCACGTCCAACCCACCAACACAGCAGACCAACGACTTCACCTTAGCCCCAGCGTCCTTGGTGTGCTCCAGCGAGTCCTGCCCTCATCCTGGGTGGCCAAGTCACTCCCACACTGCCCCACCCTTCTGACCCTTCGCCAACCTATCTGGCATGCATTGGTGAGTCCATCCCCCATCCTGGGCGGCTATGGCACTCCCATGCTGCACCCTGAAGGGCTGATGACCAGTCAGAACATCTTCATTGGTGGCAGGTTGGCCAGGTTCCCGCCAGTTCCTCAAAAGGCTAAGATATGGGAGTTGCAGCATCATCCACTCCAGGGGCATCACCCCATGTTTACTTTGGGAATCTCAAGTCTCATCTTCCCTTAATCTAGCTGATGAACTAATAACAACTAATAAAAGATGGGCAAAAGAGAGATCTTTATTTGGAGGGAAGAATGAAAATTTATACTATAGGCTATTGCACCTAAGAAAACCCCTCGGCTATCCAAGCTGGAACCTCAACCAATTGCAGTCATTCATGGTAGCGATTTTCTCCCATTCCGCTCAACCAATCACCAAAAATTTGGTTACCTCATCCTTGGCACAAGTTGCCAGTCAGCTGTATATAAATTACTATTTTATATAACTTCAAGCTTCCTCAGTATAAGTTGCCAGTACTCCAAATTAGGCAGCAAATTCATAAATAGACAATTAATAATGATACTTCAGCTTTCCGCTGGAAAATCCCACAATCGTTTTTTATGGCAGTTGGCGCAGGGATAAGATTCCACCAAACTTGGGTTACTCATTGAATTTTTTCCAGATGGTTGATATGAATACTTCGGCTTTCCGCAGGAAATTCATACAATTACTCATAATTCTATTTGGTGACAAACTAAGAATATGCCAAACCTAAACAATAATTATTTTTATAACATTAAGCAATATCAAATTAGGCGATTAGCTGGCAATCACGCCTGACTAACCAACACCCTAATTCTGATATTATTGGGAGGAAGTCATCTGGTTAATTTCTGACACCATTCCTTTCATAGTTTAGATTATTAAATCTTTTTGCCAAAATATTGTTGAAATTCAAGTGTAAGAAGCACCAGCAATTATAAACCAAGCCTGAATTTTAACAGGGTGTATGCGCGGTTGCTTACATGGATGATATTCTGGTGTTTTCCCCTGATTAGGATTGTCATGCAGTACACCTGCGGCAATTGGTGGAGCATCTGATGCAGCTGACCTTAAGCTAAAATCATTACTTGGGAGTTCTTCAAACCCTAAATCACCTTACTGGGCAGCGTAGTGTTTAACCAAGGCTATTTGATAACTTTAGACAAGGAGAAGGTGATACGGTTGTTGACCACACCAACTTTGGCCAAACAATTAAGGATTTTTTGGGGGACGTGTACATATCATAAGAAATTCATGCTGAATCTATCTGAGGTGGTGGCGCCTTTGTATAAAGCAAGTGGAGCAAAATTGCTCTAGCGGTCCCCCATTTTACAGGGTGTCTTCCAAGTGGTATTGTGCACCCATATTGTCTTCGTTCATAATTTGCCATGTAGATCCAGGAAAATAGTTTATTGTGGCTACTGATACCTCCAACTTTGTTATAGTAGCTGCCTTGCTACAAGTGGGCAGACATGAAGTAGAGCATCCGGTGGGATATTTTTCCAGGAAAATGTACTTACCAAAGTTAAACTACGCCGTTTATGACAAAGAGTTAATGGCAGTGGTTGAGGCGCTGACCTATTGGAATCATAATTTGCATGGCTCATCCCTAACATTCCACATTCATATAAATCACCGTGCCTTGTACTATCATGCACTTCATGTCTTACCTCATGGCAAACCTGCTGGCATGAGGCCCTATCCAGTTTTTTTGTTTTCTTAAGAGTTACAAAAGGCGAGTAGAATGGTTTGGAGTATGCCTTGAGTCAAAGCCCTGTGCTAGCTCTAGATCCTAAGGAGGTAGAGGTATTAATACCCGCTTGACGAATAGGTTATGGTAATTCCAGATCTTGTAGTCCTTTCAAAACCCTTGTTGGAAGAGTATAATATGGTCCTCGCCAAGAGAAAATTGAATAAGGAGGACCCTACCAGAGGTTACCACATTAAGGACGAGATAGCGTGGTTTCAGGGACACTTATGGGTCCCCACCAGACTACTTTATCTGGAAATCATCTGGGATTACCATGATGAGATTGCCGTTGGACACCCTGGGAAGTGAAAGACTCTGAGGCTGATCTTCCGCACTTATAATTGGAAGGGATTAGTTGTACAGGCTGCCAGGTATTGTAAGGAGTGCCTGGTCTGCAACTAAATAAAGCTAAATTGCCAGCCCCTCATGGAGTTGTAGGTATAATTCTTAAGGCCAAAGAGCCTTGGACTTCATTATCAGTGGATTTTATTGAGGAGTTACCTGCATCTGAAGGCTGTGATGCCATCATGGTCGGAGTGAACCATTTTACAAAGTTCTCCCACTTTATCACCTGTATAACCACACTAACTGCAGCGGAGATGGTTAGGCTCTTCGTGTATCATGTGTTTGCCCTTCATGGGGTGCCCCAATAAAAAATTAAAGATTGTGGTCCTCAGTTTACCTCTGTATTTTGGGAAGAGCTGTGTAAGACTCTTTGGATTATCCCCTGCTGTTCAACTGCAATCACTTTAATCAGACGGGCAGACAGAACGAGTAAACCAAGGCCTAGACAGCTCCTGCGGTGTTACACTGTGCCAACCATTCAGATTGGGTTTCCCATCTTCTCATGTCCCAATTTAACTATAACGATTCTCAACATGAATCTATTAGGTTTCCCCATTTTTCGCCAACCATTAACTTACCCCACCTTCAACATGGAGCCCCGCTGTGGATCTAAAGTGTAAGCGGTAGTGGAATTTGCTAAGCCTATCAATAAAGTACACCAGGGGTTTTACCCCGAATTTAGATGCATAAATACAAGCTTACAAGGAGAATGTCAATGGTAAGAGACAGGTAGGTCCCGCGTACAAGGAAGGGGATTTAGTGATGCATTATGCTAGAAATATCCCAAAGCTATACAAAAAAACTGGGAACAAAGAGGATAGGGGATTAACACATTTACAGAAAGTTAGGACATGCCTTGTACCAGTTGATCTTTCCTCATCATTCCAGATCTTTGCTCCCTTTCATAAAAGTAAGATGAAGTTCTTTGAGGGCTCCCATCAGATACTTTAGAGGCTTATCTTTTTGATGGGGCGCCAGAATGGGAAGTGGAGGAAATTATAGCCTCCCACCGTGTAAGAAGAAGGCTTAAGTACCTTGTATCCTGGAAGGGATTTGATGCAGCTGAGAACAGTTGGTTTACAGCATGCAATTGTGCCCATTCCCAAAATCTAATTGAGATTTTCAACGAGCGGTTCCCTAAGGCTGCAGGACCCAGATGTTTTTAATGTATCCCTGCCATGAAGCTGCCCCTGCCCACAAGAACATTTCCTTATCAAAAGCCCCTGGAGGGGGTGGAGCCCCAAAAGAACGAGAAGGTAATGTCATGATTACATGAAATAACTGAGGGAACAGACAGTAGGAAAAAGGCTGGGCGTGAGGAGGCCAAAAAGTTGAAGTTAGCAGTCCTCCTCGACCTTAAGCATACCTTGAACCATTGCAGGGTCCAAGCAAGATATTGCTAAGTTGGTCCTGGGTTGTGCATGATGCTTAAACCTGTGTTACATCGAGGGTGTTAAAATGTACTAGTATTGTTATTAATTAGGATAGTTCATTATGGTTGCCTGATGAATGGGTTTTAAATTCCGTTCCATTTATAATATTGCTAAATCAGGAAAAATTATGTTATAATCATTAAATTAAGTTCAGATTATCTCTAGCTACAGTACCATGGTCAATGATAGTGTTCACTTATTGGTTCGTTTAGGATTAGTAACACTTCCACTGATTGATGATGCTCCTCCTCAATGTTTAATAATGCTCCCACAAGACTAAACTTCCTTGTTAGTCAACTTTCTTAATAAAAACCCGATAGTTATACGCTTTATATGGTCCCTTGGGAGGGCCTGTGCACGGACATCCTAGAGGAGGTCTCCAACAACATAGGACACTTCATTTTTAAAAAAATTAATGACAGAGTCTGGTGCACAACTGGGCCGTCCTGGTCCCCTCCAGATCGAGACACCCAAGCACCCTGACACTACTATACATTTAATTAAGGTGTTCATCTTTGGGGACCAATCAAGTTCTGATGTTTATTAGTCATCTATTAATTTTTCTGCGTTGTCTACCCTCGCCCTGGGAAACCGCTGCTCTGGCACTTTTCAAGGTGCCCTATTCCCCTTGTTACTAGTGACTAGTTCCTTTGAAGTGTGGATGTGAATCCCACACCACCTCATTGGAATGAGAGAGTTACAGACATTCTCTTGACAGATATCAAGTCTTCTTTGTAATGCAAACCACACTCTTTTCTTGAGGATCCGCCCCATGGCCAATACTGCTGAAGGCATGCAACTGCTAATATCTGAGACTATGTCAGCCTCTCAGACTCTCCCTCACCTTGGGCTTCCCAAAATAGACCTGCAGTTGCCTTACAAATACTTTTAGTATTTTGTGTGGGATTCAGTATGTTTTTTGAACGTTTATTTCCCTCACCTCTCCTCTAGATATATACTAAATTGAATAGTTCAAATGACGGTGTACCTGGCATACTGGGTGTTATTGTAATTCATTCAAAACCTAATTTTTCAGCCCGATTTACTTTTTTAGCTGCTTTGCTGAATACCATAGCATCAATAATGCTGTGTCCCAAGAGCTTTTTTATAAAAAGGGCGTGCCAAGAGAAATTGTTCTGTGAATGTGGGTACCTCAGCAATCATAATGATTGGAGAAGACTACTTAGCGGCTTTTCAATGAGGGTTGGAAGATGTGGTGTGAGAGAGGTGTGTTTTTTAGAAAGTAGTGAGGATGACGGGGTGGAGTTCTCTGTAGGGTCTGGAAACCATTTATTGAAACTTGTAAGTAGTTATCACTAAAATAATCCCTCTTAAACTATGGACAGTAAATCTCTTTACGCTCAGCATAACTTTCTAAGCAAATTATATGGATAAAAAAAGTAAACTTGATCACCTGCTATAGTAATGCTCCAATGTCTTCAGAAACCCCGCTGGCTGCCCCAGTGTGGGGCAGTGGCGAAACTCCCCCGCCATTTTCCATCCAACAGGAAAATGTTCTCAGACTGGCTCTCCCAGTCATACCAAACCCCTGGGATGATTTGTTCCTTCCAAGGATCTTGACGCCAACCTCACTAAAACCAAAGTGGTACCACGCTGCCCTTTAGTGCTCCCCCAGAGCAACATGCATTTCAGCCTTAGGGTCAATTATGGGAAACTTTTCCCTTGCCATGATCAAGTTATTATTGAAATGGCTCAGGTAGTGATTTGTTTTACTAGTTTTATTGACTTCCAACCTATAAGGGTTACTTTGATCTTGGCCTCACATGTGAGGCTGATGCCCGCCACTGCGGTAACTGTGCCCCTGGTTTTCCAGGGTACCCCTCTCCCCACATTTTGTTCCTGGCTCCTAGCAGATACCACTTTGGTGGTTCAGTTTGCTGTTTTGCCCACCTTCCCCCTGAAGTTCTCCATCAGGAGCTGATGGAAGGTTTAGCAGCCTATAACTCCAACTTCATCTTGCAATTTGTGGTTCCAAATGGGGCCACACGCCTCTCTGGGCCTTGGGCATATGCCACAATCAGCCCCAAATCAAAAAAAATTTTCCTGTCAATTTTCCCTCAAGCCATTATCCCATCTGCCCCTAATCATCCGTTCTGGGCCCGCATTGAGAGCGGACATATGATATGTACATCCTGTTTTGAGTTGGACCTCTTGAAATGCAAGTGCCCATTTCTAGATGCTTCCAATGGCTCTGATTTTTCATCCGCCAGCTTTTATTCCACTGCCCACCCCACTCCAGCTTTATTATGGGGTACGATCCTACCTCCCCTTCCCCCAAAGCCTGTTACTGCATCTGTGCCAACAGCCACCAATCAGCCTCCTCATCGCCCCAGTGCCACAAACGCTCCATCCAATCAAGCACAGGATTGGACCACATTTTAATCCCATTCATCCTCCAATGAACTAACTAAACCTCAGGAATATGCCGACTCCCCATCTCATTTTAAATAAAATTCTTGGGATCTATTGGCTGAAATTGATGCTTCCAGGAATATAATTGAAGACTGCAATATGCAAATTGAGCGGTTTGTGTTTATTGACCAAGACGGTGAGCTACCCCCTTATTTATATGCCCCCCAGAAAAATGCCTAAAACATTCTGCAGCGACCACCAGCTGGCTGTTGAAGCAACAGCTAAATCAGATTGTCATCCGCTCCACAAAGCTGCTGCCAAATAAGTGGCTATGCTTGCTGGAGAAATCCCTCCTCCCATTATTTTTTCCAAAGCCAATAAGGTCCAAAAAATATGTTAATTGAAGCCCACAAAGGCTCCAGAAACACCATCCAGAGCGTGGCAGTGATAGAACGGAATCCCAAATCAAAGATTACCCGCACCAATATTGCATGTTTGTAAAGCTATCTGATGCACACATGAAAGCAGAACTAGCTTTGTCCGGATATGTCAGAACTCATATGTATAATGGCTGTATTCCTACCACCCTGATCATTGGAAATATATCTCTGCATCCCGCTGATGCCCCAACGCCCCTGCTCTCCACCTTAGCCTGTGCCTTCCTTTGGGATGAAGTAGAGGCCGAAAATGAGCCCCCAGATCCCCCTCCCCTTCCGTCATGATAGGATAAGTGGTTCCCGCTGTCCCACCTGGTTGATTGAGTTTGCATTATGTGTGTCATCAGCTCATTTTGGGCAGTTCATCCATTTTATTCGGTGAGAGTCTATTTTTAGGTTTTGAGTTTCAGTAATGTCCACCCCCTGGTCAGCTTACCTTGGTTAAAAAAGATGATATTAAGTTGGTTAGGGCGTCCATCCCATCTCATTAGCCAGTGAAGCACCATTGGGCAATCTATCCCGAATTTATTTGAGACATGAATTTGGCTCTGTTAATGAAAATCGCTTAGTTCTTTAACAAATAATACTAATAATGAATTTTAGTCCTTAGGCCCAATAAGCATGGATTAAAAAACTAACAATATTTAAATTTGATATATATAATAAAATAAGCTGAAACCTAATGTTGAGCGTCACCTAAACTAGAGAGAAGCCCAACACTCAGCTTTGTTAATCAGGAAGCTTCTCTTAAAATGGGGTTTTGTAAATTCTCCATCATCAGAATTGAGCCCAAAGGTGTATAAGGAATGTCATCTGAGTCATCATCTGAGACGTCATGTGCATAGTTATATGGAAAAATATGTATAATTGAGTGTCCTCTAATGACATATTGACTGGCTAGAAATTTATTGTGGCTGACAGGGGGTATATAAATGCCAGTCTCAAGTAACCTTGGGCTTGTCTATTGAAATTAGCGCAGGGGCGTTTTATTACAAGCGCACAGGTTATATACACACAATTATACAAGGTATTGTTTAAAGACAGTAAACTTGACCAAAATCTAACAGAAGATACCTTATATGCATTAATAGGATACTACTAAGGAAACAAGAGTAGCCCTGTAATATAATACTACTTCCAGAGGATCACAGGATCACTCAAGTAATCTTTCAAATAGGCTGTCACAGCTTCTCTAGGAAAATACACCTTTGCAATTGGCAATCCTCATCAGATGTGCTCTCTATACCAGAGTTCTCATTGGCGCTTTCCATGGTTGCTAAGAAGCACTCAAAAACGGTAGACTATAATTATGATATCCATATTGGGTCAAAAGGAAAATAACTAGGGCTCAATACATTTCCATAAAAAGGTGCAATATGCCATATGTAATCAAAATTACTAGTTAATATCCATAAAAACTATAAGGGACCATATTACCAGAGTTATTATGCTGATGCGGGGCAAAATATAATACTATGCTGAAATACAAAGGAGACAATAGAGTTATCAGGGCCACGACATTAATGGCCATAAATTAAGAGAACAAGAGTTGTGCCAGTGGGGATTTATTGATTTGTAATTTTAAATTGATACGTTAGGCCACTACATATAAAAGCATGGGCTGCGTGACAAATTAATGACTATGAACTAATTTAATCTGCTTAGTACATTAGGTTAATATGAAACAAATAAGTAAAAATAATACATCCAAGATGGTCGGTCAAACCAATTATAACAAATTCCTCAATTTGACAAAACATTGGTGAGCAAAGAAGTTGGGGTTGAACTAATTTGTTAAGAACTTAGGGCTGTTAGCACAAAACTATGCTAATATTTCTTAAAAAATTTAGTAGGTACTCAATTAATAAGGATACCTTTAACAGGATACTTCAGAGTTTAGGCATCTGTGGATGTTTTTTAAAAACCTCAAAAGGATATTTCATATGTGCTACAGCTTGCTAGTTAATCCAAATCCACGGTTATTATAGTACAAAACTAATTCCATAGTTTAAAGTAAGGTAAAGGCTCCAGTATTCACTATCTTATTCATGAGATCTTTTTTGTGTCAGAGCATTAGAATATGGCACTCTTTGTAGTTGCATTAATGTCTACGCAAAGTTTCTAGAAATTTCAAGGGAGTCATATGTTCTTGATTGACACAAGTATATAAAATGAGGGAAACGTGGTTTGCTTCCCATGAAATAATTATAACAGGGAATTCCCCATGGCCAAATGATAAGATGTAATATAAGAAATAATGGTGAAAGAAAAGAAAAGGTTCCAACTGAATGCCTTTGCTAAAATTATCTTAAGCAAAATTCCAACGAAGGTACTGTTTATTTGTTCTACAGTGCCATTAGTCTCAGGGTGATAAAGCATAAACAATACCTCACATATACCCATCAAGTCGTCAATCTTGGAAATAATCTGGGATGTAAAGTTAGTATTATTTATGTTAACAAAAACTGTAGACATCCATAAAAATATATAAAATTTTCTAAAATGAACTTAGATTCATCATGGCGCCTAAGTCCTGACAACTTTATCCTCCACCCATCTTGAGAGGTGATTGCTGGCCACATTTATACATTTAAATTGAACAGATGTGTTGGCCAGAGGGCCCATAACGCAATAGATACTTTATGTTAACAAAAATTAAGTTTAACCAAATAGTAGGAGGTGGTTTTCTGGCAGGGAATGTCCACTTAACATTCTTTAAAACAGTGGAGGGTCTCATAGATATCAAATTACATAGATTCCAAATAGTGGTGCTGTTTCGATAGCTCATGCATTTTCATATATCTGCTACGCCCTGTTGTCTTGTGGACCCCCAATAACATCATCAACTCTGTTGGCCGGGTATTTAATATTGCTGATTGTTGATGATTTTATAAAGCTTACTATTTTTAATAACAGTGTTCATCCTAATTGTTCTAAGTAGTGGTGAACTTCATCTAGCTCATTATCATATCCTTGTCCTAACATTTTATCAAAAAAACTCATAGCCACATCAGCTGCTGAGGCCTCAGTAAGCAGTCATGGTAACTTCTCATTGTTTTGATGCTTGACGCTGAGTCAATGCTTAATTTCAAAATTGTAGGTTTGTAATTTCAAAGTTCATCTATCCAGCTTCCCTTCAAGATCTTTTAAATTCTGTAAACAATAAAGAGAGGCGTAACATTTACTATGGTGAAATTATTTAAGTATGTAAACCCAGAATTGTTTGCATGTGTAGATGACCGCCAGGCACTCAATTTCAGATACTATATATAGTTCTGTTTATAAATATCCAATGTCTAACAGCAATAATCTACAAGGTGATAAATTCTGTCAGATTAATCGCTTTTCTTTCTCGTAACAATCACTTTAGTTACTATGATTTGATTTGAACAGCAAATTTGGATAATCACACACAGGAAAAATGGGCGACTTTAGTAACAAAAATAATACAACATGGGCGAGCGTCGTGGCAAGCGGTGCACTTAATGGTGCACCTAAGGGCAAGAAGTCGCCCTGGAGGGGGAACAGGAACCCAATCCGCAAAGAAATTGCAAACTCAGACACCATCTGGGTTTATGGTATTTACTGTAAAGCACGCGCAATACATGTACATTCAATTCAACCAACCTTTGTCAAAGGTGGAGCATGGGATCAGACTCTTCCTTGGAGATGAGTCACCAACCCTGTGGGAGAAAACATGTGAGGCACAGCCCTCACTTTTCCCTCATGTGGTGTACATAGCCACCAACAACATGGGCTGCAGCTAGATCGATATTGGTTTTGAAACAGCTGATGAAGCCAATGCCGCAGCAAAAATCTGCGTGGAAATTGCCCTCCCTGAGGGCAAAAAAATTGTGCTTACCGCGCGCACCAGATGGAACAAAGCAAAAACTTTGTTCATCTCCTTTGACTCGCTCCCCACCAACCTTCCTCATAAGGTAATCAAGGAGGAGCTCCGCAAAGGTCTTGTGGCCTATGGAGAAATCCAACAACTTGAATTACAGCGATTTCGCTTAATGCCCGACCTGTGCATGAGCAAAGCTATCGCTGTAATCACCCCTTCCCAGAAGTGGAAGAGGATTTATCCAGAATTCCCCGCGCAGCAGAATTTCACTTTGCAGATGGGGGCCAGCTGGCTGCATTCTGAGTTACACCGGAACGCGCACCACCCATTTGCAACCACTGTGGCTCACTGGGCCACAAGGAACATGCATGCCCTGTAAAAGAGGGCTTAATGGAAAATGATTTTTGTGAAGAAGCTATGGACAAAGATAATGAAAACTTCACCAAAATGACTGATGGCCACCACACATTCCGCTGGGGTGAAGATGGACTATACTACCATCTAGTACTAAAAAAGATGGACTATGCTCTATAGTGGACCCAGTTACAAGTAAACAGCGTAAAGCAGCACAAAAAGCCCGCAAAAGAGCAGCGGCTGAAGCGGCGGCACACGCGGAATCCGCCATTAACCATGGACAAATTCAGGAGGATATTTCAGATATTCACTGAACCAACCAATCAGAACAAATATGCCCAGGTCGAAAATTTTCACAGTAACCAGACTGATCCACAAAGCGTCATCAGTCATGCACATACTGAGGAACAATGCAACCACAAATTGGGTGAAAATGCGGTGCACAATGCAACAAAGTTGAACCTAAAAAATATAAAATCCAATCAACAACCCGCATCAAATCAACATGAGACCTGTGCAGGAAAAGTTGATGCAAATGCAAAAAACTGCAATTCCCTTGAATAATTGGGTCAGATCAAGGGAACCAACAATGGCAATGAAAGAGTTGGAGTACAGATGCGGAGCATGGCCAAAATGAGCTGCGGTGGGATAGGACCAGAGGGTCCTCCCAACCGCTTCTGAGGCGCCATGGGCACCTCAGTGTCAATAGGGACGTTAAATATCGTGGGAGCCAGGGCTCATAAGTCCCAAGCCAAAAAGTTGGCATTCCTGCGAAAACCTCTTGTAGACATCTTGGCCATCCAAGAAACCCACTGCCTACAAGGGGAAGAAGAATCCTGGTCAACCAGGGTCGCACCATCACAATCAGTATGGACATCTCACTATGGGGTGATAGTCCAAAACAACAAAAAATTTAAAATTACAAATTCATCATCACACTTGCATGGTCGAGTCCTGGTAGCAACAATCACATGCTAAGATGAAATAATTTCGTTAGCATGTATCTATGCACCGTGCACTGCAACCAAGAGAAAAAACTTTTTTTTAAAATTTTTACCCTCACCCTCCCACCAGATATCATCATGTTAGGTGATCTCAACTGCTGGGATAACCCCAATACAGATCGATGGCCTAATCCCAGAGGATACCCACCTGGACACATTGAATATCGCACAATGAAGGCATCTCTTGGATTACAGGATTCTCTTCCTCCCAATTCACCAATCCTTCCCCATATGACAAGACCCAACATACGTGAGGGACTGCTCATATCAATGAGTTGTATTGACCACATCCTCATCCCACAATCCCACCACTCAAGAATCTCTAAATTTACAACAAAAAAGATCAACTTTTCTGATTACTGATTAGTTACGGTGCAGTTAGCGCCAACCCAATCCCACACACAGGTGTCGCCTTGGAGAAAGCTTCACCCAGAAAATATAAGATTGCCTGAGATATCTGACTGGGTTGAAAACAAGGCTACAAACCCAGAATTCACAGCCCCATTCACTTCAGATCTCATCGCAACATGGGAAAATTTCAAAAAATATTTAATCAACAAAACCTGACATAAGAAACTCTCTTCAACCGCTCAAAGTCACTTTTGAGCGATTTCAAATTTAAGTTTATTTATCCACAGCCATCTGCCCAAACCTATTATTTGATGTCCTTGGCTCTGCCGCCTGCCACCCCAGTGTGGGGCAGCAGTGCACCCCCACCTAGCGTTTTCCACCCTGCAGGCAAGCGCGTTTGGACGGGCTCAAACAGCCCTCCCACTGCTTCCAACCGTTTTGTCCCCCCACGGGACTTAGCGCTCCACCTGGCGCGCGTCCACCCTTCTCGCCCCATCCTCTCGCCCTCCCTCGCTCTGCTATTCATTTTTGCCTCAGAGTGGACTATGGGCGTTTGTTCCCATATGCCGATAAGGCAATTATTGACCTAGCCACTACAGCCTTTGCGCCAGCTGGCTTTATAGACCTCCGCCCTCTTAAGGGCTACTTTGACGTTGGGTTCCAATCTAAGGAGGATGCTGAAGCGACAGCACAAACTCCTCTAATTTATAAAAAAACCTCCATTCCCACAACCTGTACTCGCCTCCCTTCAGACACCACGCTAGTGGTATCCTTTGCAAATCTCCCATCCCACCTTCCACCCCAGGTTTTGTATGACCAGTTGGTCGCGGGGCTCATGGCTTATGGCACTCAGGCCAACCTCATCTTTGCCATTCCATCTGGTGCAGAACGCCTTGCTGCTCCTCGTGCAACAGCCACCATCATACCACACCACCCTATAATAGCCCAACAAATCCCACCCCGCGCTAGTGTGGCTGCAGCGCCTGATCATTTCTTTTGGGCTCAGGTTGATAATGGTAGGCAGATTTTTTCCCTCTGCTTTGGCCTTGACCATGCAAAAAGAGCGTGCCCTAAGGCCAAATCTGCTGCTGCAGTTTCTGAGCCCCCTCTGGAGGTTCAGTATGGGGCGCTTTGCTGCCCCCTCCCACCCTCCAATCTCGTTCAGTGGGCCTGCGTGGAAAATCAGCCCCACCCAAAACCTCCATCCTAACTCTCCCACCTAAATCTACGCCAGCCAATTAGAGCAATGCTTGGACCAACATTCGCACCCAAGCAGCTGCCCATTCGCCCAATCCTACCCACTCAAATTTAAACGCCACTATTCCAATGAACCAAAATCCATGGGATCTATTGGCTGAAACTGACGAATCAGGTAATGTCCTCATTAGTAAGCATACAGATCAACCTCTCTGCCATGGCGATTATGGTAGGGCAGAATTTTTCCTTCCTGACTTTGATGAAACCCCTACCCCTCGCCATTTTGCTCCTCTACCCAATACAGCCCCCTTCCAAAGTGACCACCAGCTCGCCTTAGCTGCGGTGGCCTCTCCTCATTGCCCAAAACTACGCACTGCGGTGGCCCAGTCAGTGGCTCAGCTCCAGCATGGCCTGCCCACCATCTTCTTCCCCCCGACTTCCCTGAATCTCCCTGCAGTGACATCTCAAAACTATTTGATGATGCTGAAATCGCTGTTATGAATGTCGCAACGCTTGCTTCATTCAACCCCTCAGCCAAAATTACCCGCCACAGTATCTCCCTTTTCACCCAACTTCCTGAAGCCCGCAAAGAAGCTGAAGTTCTCGCAGCTTTTGTTGAAACACTTTCCCATCATTATCTTGATGCAGAAGTGGAAAACTCCTACTACGCTGACCTCAGCCCCCACTATGCAGATGCCCCAACGCCCTAGCTCTCTGCTCTGATCTGGTACTGTAACCAACACCCCTTGATCGAAGTGGGTCTTTCTGAAAACCAACCCCCGACCCCTCCTCACCCTCTGCCATGGTGGGTTAAGCAGTTTCTGCTTCCCACCTGGTTAGTAGTTTGTTTTGCCGTTTTGAGTGTTGTGATTGGTACTGTCCATCCCCTGGTTGGCGTACATTGAATAAATTATAATTAACAAAACCCGACATATTGCATCACGCAAGTACACCGCGGACACAGCCACAATTAAGCATACCTTGGTAGAACTAGACCACCTGGAAATAAATACTCCAAGATCTGGCTATAGCCCTAATTGGGGACGCAAATGGGCAGAAATTTCAGCCCGACTTAACAATCTCATCTTTGAACACCAACACAGAATCAAAGTATTGAACAAAGGTAAGTTCATAAAGGAAGGTGAAACCTGTTTGACATACTTTTTCCGCCAATTCCACTCCCACGGAAACCAGCCCACGTGCACACAGGTCCGCAAGACCAACAGCACTGTGGCAACTGACCCTGAGGAGGTCAAGGCGGAAGTACACCACTATTACACCAAATTATATTGTGATATGCCAACAGATCCACAAAAAATTAAAGAATTTATTTAAACTGCTAAGATACAAAGTACACCACCAAATTACAATATACTATCCCTTATCACACGGGAGGAGCTTTGGGAAACAATTCGCGGTGCACCACGTAGGAAATGCCCAGGGCCTGATGGGATACCCTACGAATTTTACAAAAAATATTTTCAACAAATCGCCCCCGTCCTATTGGCGTCAATGAACCAGAGTTTGTTGGAAACACGCCTATTACCAGGAGGCCATGAATCCTACGTTATAACCTTGTATAAAAGGGTGACAAGTTGGACCTGGCCAACTGGCGCCCAATTGCACTTTCCAACACTGACACAAAAATTCTAACAAAAATTCTAGCAGCTAGATTAGGCGCAATTGCATCTGACGTCCTATCACCCAACCAGTTTGGGTTTATACCAGGGCGTTCAATATGGAACAACATTCACCCTGTTGCAAATATTTGCCAATCCAAAGAAACTGGTGCCCTGGTCTTCTTGGATCAAGAAAAGGCGTATGACCGTGTTAGCTGGCCTTACCTAAAAGAATGTCTACATGCCTTCAAACTCCCACCAAGATTTATAAAATGGGCGATGCTCCTAACAGAATCTGCAACCATGGCTGTATGCGGCCCTGGATTCCTAACAAACAAGATTAAACCACACAGAGGGCTCAAACAAGGGGATCCCCTCAGCCCACTGCTATACAATTTCAGCTTTGACCTGCTCCTCCGAGTAACTGACTCACGTCTCATGGGGATAACCGCACAAGGACAACCAACAGTCAAGATACTGGCTTATGCAGATGACTGCGTAGCAGGTATAGCAAACGATGAAGATGCCCGACAGCTGTAACACTCTCTAGAGGAATACTCCAAGGTGAGCAATGCATCGAACAAAAGGAAGACAGAAATCATCCTCTTAGGCAATTACACAAACAATTGGGCCACAACATCAGAACCTCACACCAACACTCGAAGAAAAAACCCAATTATATTACCCTTTGCAACACCTCCCACCACCACTCCTGTCTGACACCTTGGAATCTGGCTAGAATCAGGGGGATATGCTAATGATACAATGGAAAGTAACCTGTTACAACGGGTATCCAAACGCGCCGCCTCCCTCAAGGGAAGAACCTCAGGATTAACAGGACGGGTTACAGTTGCTAACTCGCTCATCCTCTAATACTGTGGTACCAGGCCATGCGATAGCCTTCTCACCTACTTTTATAACCTCAATTCGCGCGCTTATACAGGGCTGGCTGTGGCCTGGCTCTCACCCTCCTATACGGATGGAAACACTATTTGGCCCACTCTCAAGCGGAGGCATGGGACTAATAGATTTTGAGAGCCATGCCAATCACATCCTAGGTACCTGGATAAAGGAAATTTTTGCTCCATAACTCCCGCAACAACATTGGTCCAGAGCAGCAAGGACTAACTTTGCACAGGCGCTCAAATTAACCAACCCACATAGTCCACCCAGACTACCTTTATACCTTGCCAAGCACCCTACTGCAACGGGTCCACATGGAACCTCCCCTCATTTCAAACATATCCTCCGAACTATCCGCCATATGGGATGCACCATAGAGAACATGGGTACTATACAGGGAAGGGGACGACCCAGCCCCCAATTCAAATTAAGAAACTCAGAAAACCACCCCCAGAGGGATATGCTCATAACAACCCCAAGCATAGCTAGGATAGAATACCTAGATATGCTGGACATTCCCTATGATTTAACCACGCAGAAAGCAATGTGGAAAATGACACGCCACCCACTCCTACAACTAAGGATAAGAGCAAAAGCCTGGCGCTGTTTGAGAAGGACCTATAGGATGGCGGACCGCTCCAACTCCCTCCACAAAACATGTGCAGTATGTGGAGGGGAGGGATCCCTACATCACCGCCTAGAAACATGCCCCCAACCAAAGCTATATGGCAGGAAGTCGCACGCCTGCTCAAGATTCAAAACGAATAGGAATTCTCGATATCAAAGAGTATCTTTGCGCTCCAGATCGAGTCACCAATCCCATCTACACTCCGCTCCCTGTTAATACCCATTGCAATGTGGACAATACACACAATTGCATTAGATGCGTTCAAGGGCACGGTCCCAACCATTCATGGGATTATTAACAGATTCCATGTCCACTTATTGGAGCACTTCCAAGCCTGGCTCTATGGATATATGAGACCAAGACAAAAAGCGCTCATAGAATCATGGTTCCCACTCTGGTTCCTCCACACAGACCCTTTCCTTCACACCTGCTCCATAGCAGGGGAAACCCCCTCGGAGTAGTGCACCAACCCCCCATACCTGGAAGTCCTGCTGGCAACAGGGGTAACTTGAGTACCCTGGGGTGCCCAATTTTTATATTTCTTAGTTATTCTCTTAGTTTCACATATATTTGGTAATGTCTGTCCCCTGGTCAGCTTACCTTGGTTAAATAAAATAAATTCTGTCAGATTCAAATTGAGATAACACTGCCCTGACAGTATTAAGAAAAGCATCTGTTTGAATATTAAACGGTTTATTAAAATTAGGGTACAGCAGTAGCAGTACTATGGTAAGATATAGCCATAAGTGATCAAAGGCCAGCTGTAAATTCGCAGTCCACTCAATAGGTACTCTTTTCGTGAGGAGGTGAAACAGCAGTTCACTTATCTTGCTAAAGTTCTCTAAAGACTGGTGGTAATAGCCAATAATTTTAAGAAGTATGAATGTCGCACTTGCTACTCAGTCATGCCATGCATTCAATCACCTCTACCTTTTCTGGTTGGGGCACCAAGTCATGTTTATCATGAAAAACTCCAGATTTTCCAGTTGCTTGCAGAAAAAAATTACACTTATTTGGCTTGATCTTTAGATCAGCCTTAAAAGATGGTGGAAGACTTCTAAGTGTTTTAGGTATTTATTAAACGTTCTAAAAAAACGTTTTTATCATTTAGATATACTAGTACACAGGAAATCACTAAAGAACCAAGAATACTGTCTGTAGCCCTCTGAAAGATTGCGGGACATTGCACAGACCTTGCTTCATTCTTTTAGGTTGGTAGAGGCCCTGGGCTTTAATAATGGCGCATCTTTCCTGCTCCTCTTTAGGAAGCTCTATTTGCCAGTAGCCAGAAATTAAAGCCATAGCTGAAAAACATTGCGTGCCGCCTAAGCAGTCTAGCGAATTATCAATCTTTAGTAAAGGATAAGAAAATTTTTTGGTAATACTATTAAGCTTTCAGTAGTCATTACTACATGTTTTGAACCGTCTTAATTTTTGATAATCAACACCAAAGAGGCCAAAGGAAACTTGGAGTATGCTAACATCCCGTGTTGCACCAGCTGATTAATCTTTGTAAAAAAACTTTATCAGGCACCTTTTAATATCTAACTGGATGAAGGTGAATTGGCGGATGATTTCTGGTATCAATATGGGAGATTACATCGTGTGCATGACCCAAATCACAATCGTCCTTTGCAAAAATAACGCAGTATTTTTTTAAAAGGCCAGCGCTTAATCTTTCTCCTCTTTAGTTAACCCAGAGAGGCTTTTCTGAGATACTAGAGAGCAAACAGATTGCTTGATGTTGCCAGTAAGCTCTAGCTCATAAAAGTGACCAAAATCATAAATATTCTGAACTTCTTTGAATAGTAAGAGATGCACAAAAGCAACAAGCTGATGCCACTTTATCTGAATAGGATGCACATACAGATTAGTTAGCAATACCTTAATTTTACCATGGTTGGTGTCATGGAGATGATAGATAATGTTTAGACTGTCCTGCCAGTTGGGATGCAGATTCACCCAAAAGGCAAGCCAGAATTCCAGAGGCATTGCCACTTGAATGACGTTGATGTTTGTGGGGAGATGAGTAATGAATGAACGCTGATGTGCCAAAAGCATAAAAAGAAACCTAGCAAGAAACCAGGATGTTTTGACTCCAGTCCTAGAAGCCCTTGGTGTGGGAAGTTGCAAGATTGGATTGGGTATATTGGGGCTCTCCATAAGAGAGCTGGGTACAAGAACAGTGGCGAGGGGCAGATCCTCGCCTGGAGTAGGGATAGTTGGGCCAACAGGATACCGATATTCTTCTGGTAGATGGTCTCTGAAATAGGGGAGAGAGCCACAAATTCTTCACATGATAAGCTCAATTGACTGTGGTAGGAAACAAAATTACTATCATTACTGGGATTGACCAGCCAATATGAGACTCATGGGGCCACATTAAAGATATTGCAGCTGGTTTGGTAAAGAAAAAAGTTAGACTAAAATTAAATAATGGGAGCGTAGGAAGATTTTTTAGTAAATTGTAAGTTAAGAAAATTGACTGCTAATTTACTCAGTGTGTCACAACTGATCAATAGATGATTAATTTGAGAAATAGCTTAAAAAAGAGCATAATTGGGGCCCTTGAGATTCAACCTAACTTGGCGAGCTTTGAGTGAGGAGGGGAAAACAAACTTAATCTCTGACTTTAAAGGAGTCAGTGGAAGGCTGAATCACTGTCAGTTCTTCCATGGACGCCCAAATTGCAGTTTTACTGCTGTTTTGACGGTTAGCGCAACTGCATCTTGCCTGATGGGCAACAGAACCTCCTAATGCCACCCCACATAGAGGCAGTCCCAGAGGTTGGGAATGGGCAAGTGGTTCCCAACCTGCCCGCACCCAGTCACTTTGGCATCCGTTTGACCAAGCGGGATTTATTGGACAAAAATCTTGATATTTATGGGGAGGGTTCCAAGCTAACGGCGACTTTTGACAATGGATAATGCATTGGCGAGTTCCACTGATGATTCAACATTAGGAACACTCTTCATAGAAGGTACACGCCTGTCAGGCTTTGTTCCCAATATTTTTGGGGTGGGTTTCAAACCAGCGACAACCTTTCCCAATGGCCAATGCCATTGGAGAGTTTTGCTGAAGATTAGACATTTGACACTCCATTTGCCAAAAGTTTTAACCATCAGGTTTGTTGCTGAGGGTTTGGGGCTCTCAGAACTTAATGTCAAAAGCTCACCACCATCAACTTCATGTGGACCTTTTGCCTCATGGACTGCCGACTTTCTAGTAAATCAGCAAAAATTCCCTCAATTCGCCATACTAGTTCAGCTGAAGTAAATTCAGGGACAGTTGGCGGGGTCTTCAAAGAGAGAGCTATTACCAATTGCTCTTCCACCACTTAGGCAAGGTCGTCCTGTGAGATGAGAGGGGCAGCTGGATTTTGTGGACCCTTTTTTGAAGGGAATGGGAACGCCACCCAGTCCAAGTGGAGGGGGCACTCCCCCAGACTTACAGTTGGGGAGGATATTCCCAGAAGTGGCAACAAGTTCAAAATTGAAAAGACAAAATGGTGCAAATATTTCACTATATAAATCTTGTGGAAAATTTTAAGTTAATTTCAGTTCTTAAAATAAGTTGGTGGCCCATCAGAATGGTTAAGTTATTCTCTAGTACACAGTGTAATACCATTATATTCTGCAATCTAATTGATTAATCATCGCATATGACCACAAAACTGCTGATAACCTACATGGAATATACCATCCTCAAACATTGGGTTTCTTCTCCTCATTTGAGGCGCCAGGGATTTAACTTAAAATTATATTATAAAAGAAGGTTAGTTTGAGAATTTTGCAAAGTAATATACCTAAAATCAGGTTTGAATCCATGTGTTCTCATAAAAAGAGTTCTAATAAGTAATTAATAATTTTCAAATAAGAGAAACAATATTGGGTTTAGAGATCATCATTGATCTGAACTGCAGCAGCAATGCACTATATGCTCCTTCAGAAGTTGTGGTCTGAGGTTCCGCAGTACCTTAGATTTTTTAATAAACTATGTCTGGAGTGGTGCACAGTATCTTTATCAGTTTAGTGGACACATGTTAAATGGTGTCTCACTGTCAACAATTGTGAAGACTTTAAGCTTTTATATCGAAATATCACTATAAGTTACTCTGAAAAATAAGCATCCGCTAAATTTATTGTGAGGACATTTAAACTGTCCACTTGATTTAAAAATTGAATCTCCATGATTAGTTAGGTGCTGGATTCCTCCAAATTCTTGATATGCATCATCACTTGAACCTAGTTTAATCAAGAGATATTGTCAGAGGTAACTAGAAGCATTTTTAGTACTAACTGTTAAAATGCAAGACTTTTCTTCTATTTTTAGCGTCACTTCAGCTTCATATTTCTTCAGTGGATGGGTGGCTACTTCTACCATATAACATGCTATTGCTTGCTGAATTGCTGGAGGTGAGGCGTCATTGTCAGCCTTCCACTGGACGGAAGGTGTGGTTGGGCAATTTTTGTACTTGGTTTTTTAGAGGAGGCAGATGTAGAAAAATCTTGTTGTATACCACCCTGAATTCTCCCAAATTCCCTTCATCATTAAAGTTCACAAGATGAATCTATGTTTTAGAACCCAACCTAGGCCAATGATTTGTGTAATGCCCAAGTTCTTACAGAAATAACAACTGATCTGAGTAGTATCTGACCGGTAAAAACAATGTCCAGAAGGCTAAACTAATTCTTACTTCATGGAAATGGCCCAGGGTGGTGGGTCATGAGGCTTCCGCTGGACATTGGTTAGGTACCTCACGTGTGATGGCACTGTTAAAGATAATCTACTATCTGGGTAATATCATGCTATTCATTTAGGATTGGTAACAGAAGCTAATACAATTCTTATAGGGCTTGCAGGCATGATGAAGAGCGGTCTGGGCATCACAATCATTGATGACATTAACCCTGGACAGCGTCTGTGACTCCAAATAAAAACGTTCAGCAAAAACTTTTATAGGTTGATCTTGATTAAAAGAGATATTAAGGATTTCTATTTTATAAGTATCCTCTTGGGATTTTATTTCCGCTCTATCTCACTTTTGAGTGAATTTTATAAAAAAGTTTAATTTACCACTGACGTCTGACCTAGTCCATTTCATGTTGATGTCCTCAGATAACCGCCTGCTGATCCAGTGTGGGGTAGCTGTGCTCCGTCGCCTAGCGTTTTCCACCCTCAGGAAAACAAGTTTCCATAGGTTCAAATAACCCTCCAACCTCTACCAGCCATTTTATCCCCCCATGAGACTTGCCGCTCTACCTTGCATGCATCCATCCTTCTTGCCACCATCCTCTCACCCACTCATTCCATGATTTAATTTTGCCTACATGTCAACTATGGGCGTTTTTTCCCATATGCTGACAAGGCAATAATCAAACTTACCACCGCTGCCTTTGCGCTGTCTAGCTTTATCAATTTCCATCTGTTTAAGGGCTATTTTGATATTGGCTTCCATATGGAGGAAGACGCTGCAGCAGCGGCTTCAACTCCCTTTATTTACAAAAGCACTCCCATCCCTACTACATGAACTCGCCTCCCTTCAGACAACACACTAGTAAAATCTATTTGCGTCCCTCCTTTCCCACCTCTCACCCCAAACTTTATATGAACAAGTGATGGTGGGGCTTTTGTCTTATGGGGCTCAGCCCAACCTCATTTTCACCATTCCCTCTGGTGCAGAGCGCTTTGCTGCCCCTCGCGCCACTGCCACCATAATCCCACACCCCCTGCCATATCCCAACAAATCTCCCCATGCTCATATTGCAGCGGCGCCTGAGCATTTTTAGGCTCATGTAGATAATAAACCAAATTTGTCCCCTCTGTTTTGGTTCAAACCATTAAAAAACTCCTGCCCCCAGGCCACTTCCTCTGGTGTGGCTTCTGAGCCCTTTCATCAGATTCTGTTTGGGGCGTTTTGTTGCCTCATCCTATCCTAAATTCTCATTTGATGGGCCAGAGTGGAAAAATTGGCCCCCATAAAATCGTCTTCCCATATTGACCCACCAAACTCAACCCTGCCAGTCAGAGTTTGGTTTGGACCAGCATTTTCACCCAGGCAACCCATTTGACTACTACTCACCCTAATTTTACATCCACTATTCTCGTGAACCAGAATCCATGGGACCTATTGGCTAAAGTTGAAAAATCAGGTAAGATTATCACGAATAAGAAAACTGATGAACCTCTTGGCATGATAGATTATGACTTGGCTGAATTTTACAATTCTGATTTAAACAAAAGCCTATCCCTCAAATGATTCACTCCTAAACCCAATGCCGTCCCCTGCCAAAGTGACCACCAGCTCACCTTAGCAGCGGTGGCTCACACTCATTGCTCAGTCCTCCAAAAAGCAGTGGCTTAAGCAGTAGCTCAATTCCATGAAGGGCTGACAACACTTGTCTTCCCTCTGATTTCCCCAAAGCAGCATGAGGCTATATCGCCAAGTTGTTTGATGATGCAGAAAATGCTGTAATGTACGTTGCAAAATTAGCAGATTTCAACCCATCTGCTAAAATCACCCAGCAGAACATAGCCAATTTGGCCCAAATCCCCAATGACCACCTACAAGCTGAACACCATCTAGCAAAATTAGTTAAAGCTTTCTTCCAAGCTGATCTTAAAAAAACCCATTATCACAGCTCTCCACCCCCACCACGCTGATGCTCCAACGCCCTGGCTCTCCACTTTTGTCCGCTTCTACAACCATAATGATTTTGTCATGAACAATATGTGTGTAGAAGAGCTGCCCGACCTTTTACCCTCTGCCATGGTAAATTAGCGGTATTCTGACCCCCGCCTGGTTGGAAATTTTGCTTTGTTTTCTTTTGTTCTGTTTTTTTGTTTGGTTGGTTGGTTCTTTTGATCATTGAGTATTGGTAATGTCTATCCTTTGGTTGGCTTACCTTAAATAAATAAAGTAGTTATCTTGGCTCCACCAAACTCCTTAATAAGAAGATTCTGAGCATTAATGTAGGTGTGCAATTTGTTCTAACAAACCATTCAATTAATTTATATTACTTATAAATTTGTTTTTAGGTGAAGAGTTTTATTCCTCAAGTCTTGATGCCAATGGCAATCTGATAAATTATTTTTTGATAGATTGCCTCAGTGCCAATATTGATCCATTTAACAAAGTTACAGAGGATTTCCTGGCCACTGCGTTCAAGATTTAAATGTAGCTATTGAGAGGACTAGAATACTATATTTCTCTATGGCTCAATCTGAGGATATCTACCGAAATTAAATCCCATCCTACCCCGCTGGCAATATCCCTTGAATCAATTACTATCAACTTCTAATGATTTCTGGTATCATAAAATTAAATTGATTTATATTATTATTATATATATCTCCCTTGCCCCACCAGCATAAATACTATCATAAAGGGTATCCCTAAAATGTCAAGCCAATGTCTTTACTATTTTCAGAAATTATCATGCACTGCTTGGTACTCTATAATGTAGGTTATTGTGATGGGAGTGGAAAGTTGATGGGGATCTTTTCATTCAACATTCTTATTTAAGCTACATAATAAAAACCTTTGACAATAAAATATTTAAATATTTAAATTTAAATTTATTGTGAGGAAGGCCGACCAGGGGACGGACACTTCCAAATGTCTACCCAAAAGAGACAGAACTTTAACATGGAAGGCACCCCCATAGAAGCGATGCTATCTCTTGTTGCCAGCGGGAACGCCACTTACGGGGAGGGGAGGGAACGTGTGAATGGGCCGTAGCCACAATTGAACACGTGTGGAGGAAAGGGTCTGATTTTTGATAAACCAAACTGGGAACCAGGAGGAGACCAGCTGTTGGCGACATGGTAGAGGTATCCAAACATCCACGCCTGAAAGTGGTCCACTAAATGAGACCAGAATCTGTGGACAGCTTCTGGGAGGGTGGGAGTGGAGCCTGCGATGGCATCCAAGACAATCGTGTGGATAGTCCATATGGCTATTACAACCACCAGAGCATGGAGGGAGGGTGGAAGGGGGAGGCCATTGATAAAGCAAACATATCTCTTGACAGGCTGAAGGGATGTGTTTGATCCTGGACAAGCAGACGTTGGACTTCGCGCCATATCACTCTAGAGGTAGGACACTTCTCCAGGCGGTGGAACAGCGTTCCATAATGGCCACACACGACGCAGGATGAGTGTAAAGCGTTAGAGCGCTCAGCTGTATGGTACACCAGCCTCAGGCAGCGCCACACATGGGAACGGATTTGAGGCTGCATCAGAGGATGGTATGCATATTTGCAGATAGTTTTTTGGGTCTCAATGGAGTAAGGGATGTCCATCATGTCCAGGTAGTCCACCCTGGATAGGACATGGGGCCGTGTGGGGATCACGCCATCATGGATGGGTAGCCCCTGTACCTCTTGTGTGAACTGGGGTGAGGGGCGGCCTCTCTGGGCTGTGTGTCCGCTAATAAAAATTCTTCACTCAGCGCTCAACATGGAGAGGAGGATTCGTTTGTAGTGGGTTTTAGTACCGTGAGGACCTGTGGCCGATGGGTGTGAAGCCAGGTATTTCATCAAGGAGTGGGGGCTCGATGGATTGTTGAGGCCCAAGGCGCGGGAGAAGTTGGAGCAGGCCGCACGGGACCAGTGTTGGGAGGGGAGCGTAGGGGCAGTGATGGCCGCAATCCAGGTACCCAAGATCTTGGCCGCATGGGCTCTGAAGTCAAGCAGGCCCGTGCCACCATGCTGATGAGGGCCAAACATGACCTCTATCCATATTGGTGTAGGGCGACCTGACCATAGCCATCCTTGCAGCAGGGCATGCAGGATTTGAAGAAGCTTGAGGAGAAGGGGATGGCGTGGGCTACAAACCAGACTTTGGAGAGGAGCATAGAGTTGGCCAAAACGACCCTGCCAGTAAGGGAAGTAGGGTGGGCTCTGAGGGAGGTGATGCGCTTCGTCACGTTGTCTAGAATATGACTCTCCACTACTGCTGATGCGTATCCGCCTGCCTCTACCCACACGCCCAGATGGCGGACTGGCCCTATGGTAGGGCGTGGCACAAAGGGGAGCACCAGTGGGGCGGTGCGGGGTAAGCTGGGAGGGCGAGCGCATATGCAAGCAGATGGGCCGGGCTGAACGCTGGTTGCAGGGGCCCAGCAGTTCTGATACCAACCAAAGAGGATGATTCTGGTTTTGGAGGCATTCAGTGCAGCGTTACTTACCCAGGAATACTCCTGGATGAGGGCTTCAAGTGTGCGTGCATCTTTATTATTAGACACCCCATTTACAAAATCGTCTGCAAACGCCATCATCTTGACTGGGGCTTGGCCTGGCACATGGACCCCGGTGAGTTATTCATTTGCATTTCAAAGTAGTGGGTCAAGGCTGAAGTTGTATAAGAGTGGGCTAAGGGGGTCTCCTTGTCGCAAGCCCCTTTGAGGGCGATCTACTTCCGTTAGGAAGCCAGGGCCACTTACTGCCATAGTTGCAGATTCCATGAGCAGCATCACCCAGTTAATGAAGCGAAGGGGAAAGCGGAATTGATGCAGGCAGGCCCTGAGGTATTCCAAGTTTACTCTATCATAGGCCTTCTGTTGGTCCAAGAATGCAAGTGCCCCAGAGGCTGTGGACTGGCATGCGTTGGCCACAGAGTGCACGTTGTCCCAAATTGACCTTCTGGGTAGGAAACTGAATTGTTCTGGGGAGATGGTGACAGATGCTACAATCCCTAAACGGTTAGCCATGATTTTTGTTAAAATTTTTGTATCCTTGTTAGTTAAAGAAATGGGGCGCCATTTGGCTAAGTCTAGCTTGTCCCCTTTCTTGAAAAGTGTGACGGTGAAGGCCTCTTGACCTCCTGGTAGGAGGCGCGTTTCCAAAAGTCTCTGGTTAAGTGAGGCCAACAGTAGTGGGGATATATATTTGAAGTACTTTTTATAGAATTCTTATGGAATGCCATCTGGGCCTGGGCATTTTTGGTTTGGTGCACCGCGAATGGCTGTCCATAATTCGTTCAGAGTAATCAAATTCATTATTTCTGGGTATCGGAAAATGGTGCAGATGTGGGCTCAGTTGAGAAATTCCTCCACTTTGGCATGCTGAATTGGATCGGATTGGTACAACTTGGAGTAATACTTTTGTGTTTTGATTGCCACTTCGGCTGGTGTATCCACAATGGAATCATCTAATCTTCGCACCTGTGTGCAGGCTATGCTCTGGCGTGGTGCAAAATTTTTAAAAAAATGTGTGGTGCACTTGTCGCCTTTTGTGATCGTTTGGCCCTGAACTGAACACAAACCTGATATTTGTGTTGCCTTTTGAGCACGTTGAGGTGGGCGGCTGCCTCCGCCCACTTCCAGCCTCATGCAGAGCTGTATCCTGTAGCTGGGATATTGGACTCCAGGTGTGCCAACTCTTCCAGAGCGCGCGAAATGACAGCTGATATGGCTCATGAGCATCTGGAGGAGAGGTGGCGAGAGTGGCGGATGGTATCATCTTTGAAAGTTGCCCATGTGGAAATGGGGTCCGCGCAAAATGGTGTATTAACTCTTTTGCTGAGGTCGCTGATTCCACCCAAGTGGAAAATCCTGGTGATGCAAGTTCAGGTGGGCGGATTTTGCACCAATGTGGGGTCTTAGCAGCTGTGACAGGTAGGTGGTAGGTTATCAAGACCAGTCAATGGTCGGAGAATTACATTTTTGTTGTTTTAAAGTGGGATATGTGGGGTTGGAATTTTGCCGGTGTAAGGATAAGGTCAATGCGGGACAAGGACCTTAATTGGCTGTTGTGGACGTGGGGGCGCATCATGTTCTCGAGCAGTGGGGCTTGCCGCAGCAGCGCATCCATTAGCCTGAGGGTGGCCTTTAGAATGCGAAGTTCAACGTGGCCCTGGGGGGCGTGGGAGGAGGAAGGCCACTGGTCCATTAGAGTTTATAGCCAGCAGTTCATGTCGCCAACTATGAAAGGGTCTGGGGGTAGCGGGAGGGATTTGACTGATGAGAAAAATTCCTGATGCTCTCATGCACTGTTTGGGGCATAGATGTTGACAATAGCGTGTACCACATCAGCCCACAAGAAGGTGACAATGAGGACACGGCCATTGAGGAAGGATTCTGATGATAAAAATTTTAAAAACTTATTTTTCTGAATTAGCACCCCACAGTGCTCTGACCAAAAGGATAGGGATGGGAGGAGCATTGTTTTCCAATCTTCCTAGGAACCTCGCGGACAGTGGGACTTGGATGGCCAGGATATCCACGGGTAAATTTTGTTTTAAAAAACTCAGTTTCCTAGCCCAGGACGGGGAGGCCTTGAGTCCGGCAATATTCAACGTCCCTAAAGTGAAGGTTTCCCTCATCGCACCTTAGGTGCGAGGGGTGGGCACCCAGGCCCACTAGCCTTCTCTAGATCCCATTGGGCCTTCACAGCAGCGCGGGTATTAGCAGCAACGCTATTGGGATTTTTGTTAATTTTTGCAGAAAGAGTTGCGTTGGCTTTAGCCTTCGCTTTTTGTTTCCCCAACGTTGGACGAATTTTTTGTGGTGCGGATAAGTTTGGTGCACTGTTGAGTGGGTCAAAAAAATTTTCAGTTGGGATGGGCCCCAAGTCAGTTTCCTCCGGAGCTTGGGTGCAATGATTGGGTGAGATCAAGTCCCCCATCAGATCCTCAGATTGAGTGACCCAATTGGCATGGGCTTCCCAATCTGATTGTTTGATGGATTCCCAAGTTGCTTCTGCCACGAAGGTTTCAATGTCCTCCTGGCGTTGGGAGTGTGGGATAGTGGTGGTGGCTTTGGCCGCTTCCTTGGCTGTGGCCCTGTGGGCTTGCTTGGCCTTCTTCCGCTCTTGCGGGGAGATAGGCTTTACCAGTAGGTAGCAGCCTTGTGCTCCCCATGGGAAAGCCTCTTTGTTGCTTGCGGTTGGTTTGTAATGCGCCTCTCCGCTGGCCATGGCCGCCAAGGGGTGCTCTTGGAATGTGACGCCCTCCTTGATGGGGCATGCATGCTCTTATGGCCAAATGTGTCACAGTGAGTGCAGATGGGGGGCGCGCTGTCCACGGTCACCCAGAATGGGTGGGTTTGCCCTGCAATATCAATAAAGTGGAGTATGGGATCTGGGTTATGTCCTTTGCAATCTCCTCAATTGGGGTCAGAACTGCGATGGCTTTGCTGGTGCACAGGTGTGGCATCAGTGTGAAGCATTGCATTTCAAAAGATTATATTTCGCCATATACGACGAGACCATCTTTCAGGTGTTGTTCCAAAATGTCACGTCTTACCATAGTAGGCAAAAAGTCTAACGTGAGGAAAATTTTGTTTGATTTCGTCCATCTGGTGCATTTGGTTTCAATGACCCGTTGCCCTTTGGGGAGGTCAACCACTACATGCACTGCAGCAGCCTCGTCTGCTGCCTCTTTGTTTTTGAAACCTAGGTCCAGCCAACTGCGTGACATGGAGTGAGGTGAGACGTACACCACAGTCAGGAAAAAGGTGAACATCTTCACAAAATTTTTCTATAAAGCCATTTGTTGGATGTCCAGAAACACGCGGACTCCATATTCCACCGACAAAAGTGGCTGGGAGTGTGGCGTGTTGATGTACTGGTTGCATCGTGCTTGCCATGTGAGGGTTTCTGGGGAAATAGTGACCGCCAGTTTTTTAAAATTTTTGTCTATTCTGCCAGTTTCTCCAGGGCGTTTTTGAACGTTTGAGGCCGCGGGCCTTCCACCTGCTCCTCTTACCTTACTTGCCCAACTGCTCCCTGACATGGGCGCAGACTAATCTCCTCTGTGAGATTATTAAACTAGATTCAGACTTGAATTGATTAGGTTGCAAAAGTGATTGCAACGAGAAAGAAAAGTGCCAATAAAATATTTATCCTTTATTTATAGAGTTACTAATTCCATACAGTATCACATGCTTTATTAAAAGTATCTGATTGGTGCAGTAGTAAGTTGATTTTCAGCGCCAATTAAAACATCTGATGCTCACTACAGGCCCTTTTTGATATCCTGTTTATCATTATAAAAAACATTAAAATGTCATACTAAGGCTTCAACAGTTGGGGTGACTCACCTCATATACCTTATAATGAACCATATTATGAAGATGCTCAGCCAAGTTCTTGCATCACACCCAGTTTGCAAAAGCTTTATTACAAGATTCACCAGTGTCAGAAATAGTTCCTTCTATCTAAAATATATAAGGAGTTGAAAAATTTACACATTTTGGTTCAATCTCAGTGTCAGGAAATGAAGGAAATAAATTCACAGTTGGTTATTCTCTTTGGAAACAGGAAAAGCTGAGCAAAAATTTGCAGTGGAACAGCAACACTTTATTAGCGTCATAAAGCAACTAAGCCAAGATCTTAAGCGTACTATGCATAAGTGCAGACAAGATCATTGCTAAGCCAATTCATCATATTCTAATTTCTGACAATTATATGGAGGAAGTTGAGGCTAATGTGCCCATGTATTAACTGCCATACCCCTATTGACTGCTGCTACTAGCCCTGAAAAGGCAGCCACCATTTCTTTTAGCTCTGATCCTTAAGTTAATACAGCGCCTTCTCCTTCAGTTATCCAGATAGCCTGCTCAAGTTTGATGTGCTGGATATATCTATACCTTAATACAGCTATTTGAGATTACTATGGGAATTATTAATGGTCAGACAAAACTTGCCACATTGATGAATTTTCTGGACCCTTATAGTCAAAAGTTAATATTGCCAAAAATATCTGAAGTTAGTATGTCTTACCTCAGTTTAAAAAACATTGTTATTGATAAGTTTGGCAGAGCGTAACTAATGATAAGATGGAAAAATGCCTTCTTTTCTCTTAACTTCAAAACTGATTAAGATCTTGTAGCCTTCACTGATTGTTTTTACTATGAGGCTCAAGTGTTGCATGGAGCCAAGGTTCTGAGTGATTATGACGCTCATATTGCTTTTTGCCCTAGCTGTGAGCCTCATGTAAAATTGTTTTGGGCCATGTTCCCTGTTTTAAATATTAATACTACCATTATTAAAATAATACTTACTTCAAACACTGCCCTTACTTTAGGTGCTCCTGATACCAAGTCTTCCAAGAAATAGTCAAATATTCATTTACTGACTGCATACTTTTCTTTCTCGTTGCAATCACTTTTTCAACCTATTCAATTCAAGACTGACTTTAGTTTGATAATCTCACCGAGGAGATTAGTTTGCGCCCATGTCAGGGAGCAGTTGGGCAAGTAAGGTAAAAGGCAAAGGGGGTGGCCCCACGACTTCCAACTTTTGCAAACGCCCTGGAGAATCCGGCAGATTAGACAAAAACAAAAAACTGGCGGTTACCATTTCCCCAGAAATTCTAGCTTGGCAGGCCCGAGCAACCAGTACATCAATATGCCACACTCCCAACTACTTTCATCGGTGGAATATGGAGTTCAGGTGTTCCTGGATATTCAACAAATAGCGCTGTTGGAAAAGTTTTGTGGAGATATACACATTCATTTCCTGAATGCAGTGTACATAGCACCTCACTCCATGTCATGCAGTTGGCTGGATCTCAATTTAGAAAATAAGGAGGCAGTGGACAAAGCTGCTGCGGTGTGCGTTGTATTTGACCTCCCTGAAGGGCAGCGGGTCATCAAAACTAAGCGCACCAGATGGACAAAATCCAACCAACTTTTTCTCATCTTCGACTTTCTGCCCACTACGGTCAAACGCGCCATACTAGAACAACACCTGAAGGATGGGCTCACTGTATATGGTGAAATTCAATCCCTTGAGATGCAACACTTTATGCTGATGCCACATCTGTGCACCAGCAAAGCCGTCGCAGTTCTGACCCCAATCGAGGAGGTAGCAAAGGATCTAACCCAGATATCACACTCCACTTATATCAATATTGAGGGCATACCACCCACCCTTTTTGGGTCACCGTGGACAGCGCCCCCCCATCTGCACCCATTGTGATGCGTTTGGCCATAAGGCACATGCTTGCCCCACAAAGGAGGGCATCATATTCCAAGAACACCCCTCGGCGGCCATGAACAATGGGGAGGCCCACTATGAACCAACCGCCAATACTAAAGAGACTGTCCCATGGGGAGCACAAGGCTGCTACTTACTAGTAAAGCCAATATCCCCTCAATAGCGGAAGAAGGCCAAGCAGGCCTGCAGGGCCACGGCCAAGGAGGCGGCCAAGGTCACCTCCACTATCTCACACTCCCAACGCCAGGAGGACATTGAGACCTTTGCGGTGGAAGCAGCTCAGGAATCTCTCAACCAATCAGATTGGGAAGCCCAAGCCAATTGGGCCACCCAATCTGATGATCTGATGGGTGACTCGATCTCACCCAACCTTTGCACCCAAGCCTTGATTAGATCCGATTCAATCTCCAGCCTGCCTGAAAATTTTTTTTTAATTCAACCGATGGTGCACCACAATCAAGCGCACCACAAAAAAATCGTTCTGCAGCGGGGAAACCAAAAGCAAAGGCTAAAGACAATGTGAACCCAACTGCCAAACTCAACCACTCTTCTGACTATGTTGCTGCACACACCTGAGGCGCCAAGAAGCACCGTGAGGATCAAGAGGAGGCTGAAGGGCCTGGGTGCCCTTCCCCTCGCACCTTTGGTGTGAGGGGGGAGCCTTTACTTGAGGGACGTTGATCATTGCCAGACTCAAGGCCTCAATGTTCTGGGCTAGGAAACTGAGTTTTTTACAAAATAATTTACCTGTGAACATCATGGCCATCCAGGAGTCCCACTGTCCGCGCGGTTTTGAGAATGCTTGAAAAACCATGCTCCTCCCATCCCTATCCTTCTGATCTGAGCACTGTGAGGTGCTTATTTGAAAAAACAATTTTTTCAAATTTTTATCATCTGAATCCTTCCTTAATGGCTGAGTCCTCATGGTCAAATTTTTGTGGGCTGACGTGGTGCACGCTATCATCAACATCTATGCCCCAACCTGTGCATGGGAGCATCAGGAATTTTTCTTTTTGGTCATTACCTTCCACTACCCCTGACCCTTTTGTAGTCAGCGATATGAACTGTTGGTTGGACCCATCCACTGACCGCTGGCCTCCCTCACCCTCCCCACACCAGGGTTACATAGAACTTCATGTCCTAAAGGCCACCCTAGGGTTGTTTGACACACTGCCGCGCCATGCTCCACTACTTGAGAACACGTTGTGCCCACACGTCCACAACATCCAGTTAAGGACCATGTCCCACATCGACCTTATCCTCGCGCTGATGAAATTTTGTACCCAGATTTCCCACTTCTGCACATCAAAAATTGATTTCTCCAATCACAGGTTGATCTAGATCACCTTCCACCTACCTGACCCAGCGTCTCAAGCTCCACACTGGTGCAAACTTCGCCCACCTGAACTTGTGTCACCAAGATTTTCCACATGGGTGGAATCCATGACTGCAACACAGGAGTTTATCACACCATTTTGCGCTGACCCAATTTCCACCTGGTCAGCCTTCAAAGCGGACCTGATCCACTATGCTCACCACCTTTTCTCCCACCGCTCACACTCTACCTCAGCTGTCATCTCGCGCACTCTGGAAGAGCTAGCCCATCTGGAGTCCAACATTCCAGCCACGGGCTACAGCCCTGCTTAGGGCTGTAAGCGTGCAGAAGCAGCCGCCCACCTCAATGCACTTGAGAGGCAACACAAACATCGGGTTTGTGTTCAATACAGGGCTATACACATTACAGCGGGCGACATGTGCTCCGCTTATTTTTTTTCGAAAACTCTTCACACTGTGCCAGAGCTTGGCCTTCACACAGGTGCAAAAGCCAGAAAATTCTGTCACAGACAAGCCAGCTGAAGTAGTTATCGAGATACAAAATTATTACTCTGAGTTATACCAATATAAACCAATTTCTGCTGGCCAAAATGGCGAAATTTCTCAATAGCGCTCACATCTGCACCATTTCCTGATACCCAGAGTTAATGAATTTAACTACTCCAGACGAACTCTGGTACACCGTCCACGGTGCACCATTTTGGAAATGCCCCAGCCCTGATGGCATTCCGTATGAATTCTATAATAAGTACTTCAAATATTTATCCCCACTGTTACTTGCATCCCTTAACCAGAGCCTTCTGGAAACGCGCCTTCTACCAGGAGGGCAAGAGGCCTACACCATTACGCTATTTAAGAAAGAGGATAAGCTAGACCTAGCCAACTGGCGCCCCATTTCTCTAACATGGATACTAAAATTTTAACTAAAATTGTGGCTAACCATCTAGGGATCGTAGCATCTGCCACCATCTCCCCAGAACAATTCGGTTTCATACCAGAAGGTCGATTTGGGACAACGTGCACTCTGTGGCTAACGCACGTCAGTCCACGGCCTCTGGGGCACTTGTATTTTTAGACCAAAAGAAGGCCTATGATAGAGTAAACTGGGATTACCTCAGGGTCTGCCTCCACCGATTCCACCTACCCCCTCACTTCATCAGCTGGGCGATGATGCTTACAGAATCTGCAACAATGGCAGTGCGTGGCTCTGGCTTCCTCACGGAAGTAGTCCGCCCTCAAAGGGGCCTACGCCAAGGGGACCCCCTTAACCCACTCTTATACAACTTCAGCCTTGACCCACTACTTTGGAATGTGAATGCCCGCCTCACTGGGGTCCATGTGCAAGGCCAAGCCCCAGTCAAGATGATGTCATTCACTGATGATTGTGTGGTCAGAGTGTCTAACAATCATGATGCACGCGTGCTTGAAGCCCTTATCCAGGTTTACTCTTGGGTAAGTAATGCTGCACTAAATGCCTCCAAAACCGAAATCATCCTCCTTGGTCGGTATTGAACCCACTGGGCCTCAGCGACCTGTTTCCAGCTCATCCCATCTGCTCACACACGTGCCTGCTTGCCCTGCCCACCCCACACCGCCCCACTTGTGCTCCCCTTTGTGCAGCGCCCCACCGTTGGGCCTGTCCACCACTTGGGGGTGTGGTTGAAGGCAGGCGGGTATGCCTCTTCAATGATGGAAAACCATATTCTGGATAACGTGACAAAGCGCATAGCCTCCCTCAGAGCCCACCCTACTTCCCTTACTGGCAGGGTTGTTCTAGCCAACTCTATGCTCCTCTCCAAGTCTGGTTTAGAGCCCACGCCATCGCCTTCTCCCCAGGTTTTTTCAAATCTCTGTATGACCTTCTACAAAGGTGGCTCTGGTCAGGCCGCCCACCGCCAGTGCATCTTGAGGTCATGTTTGGCCCTCTCCATAGTGGTGGCATGGGCCTGCTCGACTTTGAGGCCCATGCTGCAAAGATACTGGGCACCTAGATCGCGGCCATCACCATCCCTACGATCCCCTCCCAACACTGGTCCCGCGCAGCCCACTCCAACTTCTCCCGCGCCCTGGGCCTTGCCAATCCATCACACCCTCACTCCTTGATGTAATATCTGGCTTCCCACCCTTCGGCCACTGATCTTCATGGTACTGCACCCCACTTCAAACGAAACCTTCTCTCCATGCAGAGCGCTGAGTGGAAAACCCGTATTTGTGGGCACACAGCCCAGAGAGGGCGCCCCTCTCCTCGGCTCACACAGGAGGTACAGGGGCTACCCATTCTGGATGGAATAATACTCACACGGTCCCATGTTCCATACAGGGTGGACTACCTGGACATGATGGACATTCCCTATTCCCTTGAAACCCAGAAGACAATTTGGAAATACTCCCACCACCCTCTGCTGCTGCCTTATGTCCGTTCCCATGTGTGGCGATGTCAGAGGCGGGTGTAACATACTGCTGAGCGCTCTAACGCTTTACACTCATCTTGCGTTGTGTGTGGCCAGTATGGAACACTGTTTCACAGCCTGGAGAAGTGCCCTACCTCTAAAGCGATATGGCGCGAAGTGCAACGTCTGCTTGGCCAGGATCAGACACATCCCTTCAGTTTCTCTAGGGATATGTTTGCTTTATCTATTGTCTCCCCTCTCCCACCCTCCCTCCGTGCTCTGGTGGTTGCAATCGCCATGTGGACCATCCACACAATTGTCTTGGATGCTATTGCAGGCTCCACCCCCACCCTCCCAGAAGCCGTTTACCTTTCTGGTCCCACGTAGTAGACCACTTTCAAGCGTGGATGTTTGGATACCTCCCACCGTGTTGCCATCAGGTGGTCTCCTCCTGGTTCCCAGTTTGGTTCATCAACTCGGATCCCTTCCTACACATGTGCTCAAATGTGGTTTCAGACCCTTTACACGTTCCCCCTCCTCCATGTAGTGGCGTTCCCACTGGCAACAGGAGATAGCATTGCTTCTCTGGGGTGTCTCCCCTGTTCTACGTTCCATTTTCTTTATGTCTTTTTGGAAGTGTCCATCCCCTGGTCAGCCTTCCCCACAATAAATTCATATTCATTTACTGACTGCAATCACCAAAAATTTTGTGAAAAACTCTGGAGGAGTAGAAAAGGGATATTTACATCCGCCAAAAGTTTAAAATCCCAGTTAATGATCTAAAAATAACAAAACGTTAGCTTATTGGTGGAATAGCCCCTATGAATTTAATAATAAGGTCGCTATGCCTCTGCTGTCACAGGCAAATTATGATTTATCTAATTGCTTGAGTAAATCAGATACTCTTGACATTCATAACCTCACCAGCCCAAAATAATTACACTGATACTAACGTGTACAATGTACCACGTTTGGGAAATTGTGGGTAGTGAAGCACTCATCAACATAGGTTCTTCAGAGCATATGGAACTATTGGAGATTGAGTCCAATATTGCCCACAGCAAAAAATATGGCACTGCGGACATAATGCCACTATTTCCTTAGGAGCATATAGTTCCTTGCCTCTGTATATTAGTACAAAAGTGTTATCTGCTCCGGCCATCATTTTGCTAATGGTAAGTTTGAGTTACTTATCAGCTCCTCTTTTATGAGGAAATATGGGCTGAAAGCCATCTTTGAGGACAATACTTTGTAGGTAGGAGGACAACAAGTTCCCAAGTATTATACCCAGTAATCTTTTATTGATGAACTGGGCCTGGTGGGAATGATTGTCAATTGCTTGATTGATCCCACTGATATTGTGTCACCAATGCCAGATGAGGAGATGGCGGATTTTTGTCAGGCTGGATCATAGACTAGATGAAAATGTGTGTAATGTGCCTAAACGGCTTTTAGTGCCGCTGGAAGTTGTATCTATGTCCCAGCTTGAGTCCATCTCACAACCTTCCTTAATTGTAAATTTTGAGTCTAATTAGGGATTTTCCCCATTGCATAGCATAAAAGTTGGCAAGACACCTTAATTTACCTCAGCATATTTTAAAATTTTATAGATTCCACTCTGCACTGGACAAAAGTGTACTATTAAGCCAGAGCAGCAGGACCTTGATGGAACAGAGAACCTTAGAATTCTCTGAAGGGTTGAATGATAAGATCCTCCAACTAATCCACCAGCCAAAAAAGATCATGTACTTGTCTCTGGTGTCTTATCCTCACCAGGTAGAAATCAAGGTGTCTGGAGAACATCTACTCTTACCTGATGCACATCCAAAAGCATCAGTTAATTGCTTATGTGTATTTGCTTCCTGCCCTAGTAGTCTCATTGTTCTAGTTACCATTTAACCCTTGCTAATTTCTGTGCTGGAATGTTTGGTCAAGTGGGGGAAATGTTGCAATATGGTCAGACTAACCATTCAAATATTGTTTTTACTTTTATCTGTATTTAAGATGAAGGTTAATTCCATTGGGCCTTGATGCTGATAGCAACCTGTTGAATCATTTTATGGAAAATTGCCTCAATGCCAATATCAATCCCTTGAATTAAGTTATGGCGGATTCCTGGCCACTACACCACATTTTTATATGTAGCTAGCAATTGGTAAGGTTAGATTACTATCATCTTGCTCTGGCTCTCGCTGAGGATCTCTCCTGAGATTCGGTACCACCCTGGCAGCAATATCCCCTGAGACTTGTTATCAATTTACAAGGCTTTCTGGCATTATAAATCAAATTTTTCTTTACTTTTATTATATTTTCTCCAATTATCTGCCAGCATAAAACCAATTAATAAGGGGATTCCACAAATTTTAAGCCAACGGTTTCTACAATTTTCCAGATAATAATCATGCACTGCTTGGTACTCTATATTGTAGGTTATCATGATGGGAGTAGAAAATTGATGGAGAACTTTTTTTTCAGCTAGATTTTTAAAATTGTATAATAACACCTTTGACAATAAACTACTTATTGTCTGATTTTAGGGTTATCATCTCCAATCAGTCTCCATTATTTGATTATAAAAAGTACATGACCTGTGCTGTTGTAAGTTGAGCCTCAGCGCTGATTACAACCGTAGGTCACACCAGCCTTCTTTAATTTTGTTATAAATAACTACTATCTTTCAGAGTCCAATGAATTTAATACCATTGTCAACTTAGCAGTCTCAGATGCTCCATGTGGGATCCGCCAATAGATGCCACAAATTATTCTTAAAATATATGAAACTTACTTTTAAATTAAAGTTAATAATAAACGCTTTTTAGAGTTTTTTATCTTTTTTATTGTTTATGCGGGGCAAGACAAAAAGCTCCTCTACTCAATACTAGTATTTCATATTTAAACTAGTTCAAATCTTGGGTCCATGGGAATTTGAGGCTATAGCATTAAAAAGCTGATTCATCCAAATTAGGAAATATAGGCTTTTGGACTATCAGAATGAGGGTAAATATTTTAAGGCAAAACCAGCCCATGTGGTAATGATTTGATAAATTGTACCCAATCACCAGCAGGTAAAATCTTCTCACCTCGGGGGAGAACAGACCCATGTAGTAATGAACACCTCAAATTTTGCTGAGGAGTTGGAGCAATCCTACTATCAGTTCTTACCTTATTAAACCAATTTTGATTATAAAATATATTTTCCCAATGGGTAGGGTTCCACTGAGAATCCGCCAAGGTCTTTTTGCCATTGGTACTCATATCCTCATTAACCATAATATTGTTCAAAGATCAAACATATAATTGGCCGATCATTGTAGTGGATTTGGGGGCATTCTTACCTCCAACATTTTTTTTAAAAGTTGAGAAGGAGAATGTCTGACATTCCCCCTCAAGAATGTTGGGGGGAGTGTAGGGCCATAGGAAGTGGCCATGTACCCAGTTTATGGTAATTCCTGTAGCCAAAAAATTTTTAGAATACTCATTTCCTCTCTTATATGTGATGGTAAATGGCCCCTCCCAGATTGATCCAAGTTTGCCACTTTGAGGAGTTATGCGATTGTGGTAATATAAGACCATATCCAACACTTGGAATGAAGGTAGGGGAGCCTAAAGCTCATTGGCAGCTTGGCCTTCTTTAGTGACCGTTTTGGGTAGGGTAGTCATAGCCTCTGATTGAAGCTGAATGATGCGATTAGCTAACCTTTGCATGGCTTTCTCAGGCTCCTCTCCTCTAGAGAAGACATACTTAGCTAAAAGAGCAGGTATGACTGGTTCCCTGCTATACAAAACTCAGAAAGGGGACATTTTCAAGATCCGTTGATAGCTAATTTGATAAGCCATAAGAGCACTAGGGAGATAATGATCCCAATGAAGGGAATCAGATGAGGCCATTTTCCATAAGATAGAAACAAAAGTGCCATTTTCTCGCTCCACCATACCATTGGTTGATGGGTTATATGGAGCTGAGAATAGTTGGTGGGCTCCCATGGAGGAAGCCAAGATTTTAAATACTCTGGAGGTGAAGTTTTATCCATTGTCGCAGAGTAGTACTTGAGGGCGCCCATGTCAAGTGAAAATATTTTGATGGAGAAAGGTGGCAGTGGCCTTAGCAGTTTGGGCCAGAAGCACCACAGCTTTAACCCACTTCGTGAAGTGGTCAATACCTACCAAGATATATCTGTTTCCACCTGTGGTCTGAGGAAGCGGCCCTACTACGTCCAAGCTTATGGTATGAAATGGCTGTTGCAGGGTAGTCAGCTGATATTGATATCTAGTCTTGAGCCGAGACTGCTTCTTACATATAAGGCAAGCATCCAAAACTTCAATGATGGCTTCCATGATTCCCTCCCAAAAATACCGATCCTTAATCCACTCATAGGTTTTCTTACTCCTCCAGGCCTAAAGTTGAATGAGCTTCCAGGATAACAGGTACACGTTCCAAGGGCCATAGGTAAGGCAACCATCTCGCCCCTACTTGTTTGTACAACTTCCAATTTTCTACTTTAGTGTTACAGGAGTGCCGGACCAACATCCTCTGTACAGGCTCATCCTCATCTTCCCAGTCATTCAGGATCATTAAAAGATCATACAGCCACTCCGCTTCACTGTTATCTAGGTGGAGAATGGCAGCCGAGTTAACCCATCAACATTCATGTGGCAGGTTCCAGCGCGGTGTTCAATCTTCATGTCATATTGCTGGAGCTTTAGAGCCCAGCGAGCTAACCGCCCCGTAGGGTCCTTCAGGTTTTGTAACCATTTTAAAGATGCGTGGTCCATAACCACAGTGAAAGAGGTCCCATGCAAGACAGGGTGGTAGTGCTTTACTGCTAGTAGAATGGCAAGACACTCCTTCTCGGTAAAACTATAGTTGAGTTCCACTTTTGATAGCATTTTACTGAAATATGAGACAGGATGATCTACCCCTTTTTCATCCAGTAGGGCTAGGATGGCCCCTGACGGCGTAGTCTGAGGTGTCTGTAAACAAAATAAATGGTTTTCCATAATCGGGATGCCTTAGGATAGGCCGTTTTTGTAGCAGCAGCTTCATTGTTTCATAAGCAGCCTTATGTTCAGCGCCCCATTGAAAAGGGATATTATTTTCAGTAAACAAACAAGGAGGCATTCTGGAAATCGTTTCAACCCTATATTTTATGGGTTGGATACCTTCTCAAGAAATGAAATGTCTGAGGAAGTCTAATTTCCTTTGGAAAAAAGTACATTTCGAAGGTTTTAACTTGATATTTGAGTTTTGTAAGCGTTGGAACACCTCCTTCAGGTGATCAAGGTGTTCATTAAAGGACTTTGAGAATATGGTAATGTCATCAAGATAGATGATGACGCAGGTTAACTTAAGATCCTGCAAAATGTGATCCATTGCACGCTGGAAAGAGGCAGGTGCGTTGCACAACCTTTGAGGTAATCGCGTGGGTTGAAAAAGACCTTCACTGCATATCAAAGCGCATTTCTCCTGGTCTTGAGGAGAAGATCCATTTGCCAATAGCCACTAGCCAAGTCCATGGCGGAGAAAAAGTTTGAGCCTGAAAGCTGGGCCAGGGCGTCATCAATGCGTGGAATAAGATAGCTATCCTTTTTCATAAGATTGTTTAACCTGCGATAGTCCATAACTATCTGGTGACCTCCGTTTTTCTTCTTAATTAGCAAAAGGGGGAGGACCAAGGGCTTTGCGAAGGAACTAATAACCCCACGTCTAATAACTGCGTGAGTTCCATCCTCATATGCTGTTCCTCCACCTTTGACTTGCGGTAAGGTTTTGACCTAATGGGATGAGCATCACCCATATTGATGGAGTGGCACCAGCCCTTCATTTGGCCATAATCATTGTCCAACTTTGAGAATATATCACTATACTCATCCAGGAGAGTATTCACTTTCTCCAACTCATCTGAGGTCAGCTCATCTGAGATATGGACATTTGGTAAGGTACATACCAGGTTATCTGCAGGCAGGCCTAAATCTGCCATCGAGCCAACAGGGTGGTTTTGTTCAACTTCCTCCACAAGGAGTAAAACCCTCGGCCCACCTCCTGATGCTTTCTTACAATTATGCCCTTTTTGTTGAGGTTTCCCAACAGTATAGTAATAGGCCTCTGATAGGCTGGGTCTAAAACGCCAGGCAATACCCGAGGATCAAAAGGGCTAACACCATCAATGCTTAAGAGGTGTAGTAAACAGTGGCGAGGGATTTTGAGGGTAATTTTCGTGTCTACCACCCGTTGTTCACCAGGCTTAATCACCACCTCATTGGCCGCATAAAACAGAATACCTTCGATAGCATCCACTGAATCAGGCAATTTCTTTGTATTTCACCCAGAGGTGGTATAATGTAAAGGTAAAGCGGAAAATGGGTACTCAACCATGAAAGAATATTCATTCTTGCTGGGTTCTTTATTGGCTAGAACTAAGGGGACTTCATAATTGAGCAATGACAGGAACCCCTGCTTCATATTGTTAATACCTTCATATTCAATTATAAACTGAGTACCTATGGGCATATCTTAGGCGTTGTTATCCAAAGCCACTGTGGGGGCTGATAGAATAAGCTTCCCAAAACAAATGGGAAGGGATGAGTAAGCGCCAAGTGCGCGGGTTTTGTTGGGACCAGCGGTTTCAAATTCTTGGTTGTACTCCAAGTCAGGCGCAAGTTTGATCTTTTTCATCAACTTGGAGGAGATTATGTTCACCGGGAGCCTGTATCTAGGATAGCCATCACCCAAACTTTTTGGATAACCACTTTGACCTTTTTAGTATCCCCCCAAAATTGGGCGATAGCGCTAAGACCTCCTTAAGATGAAAAGTGGAGATTAATTTGCGCGCGGTCTCAGGGTGATTTTCCAGGATGGACTGCGGGGTATGTCCAGGCTGGAGAGGGCAAATAAGGTTATAAAAGACCTCAATAATGTCGCTGGTAGTGTCAATAATGGCCAGTTCCCCTAGAACTTGAAGGAGATATGTCTCTTCAGGTATGGTGGCCTCATCTACTCCTCCAGTGTTCAAGCGATTGAGGACTTCCACTTCAGCAGGTACTCCTACAACGAAATAGCCAACCTCATCTGTATCCCCCTTAGAATCATCCCCAGGGGTATTAATAACGCGAGGTAATGGCATAAGTTGTTTAAATGAATCTGGCACATGAGATTTGTCAGCAATAGGTGTGCCTTTCCCTACGCCGACATTTCTTTTCCCTGCTCCTGTTCCTCCACATCAGCTTTCTTTTTCCAGCACACAGCCTCCTTGTGTCCGAACTTGTAGCAGTATTCTCACCGAGGGCGTTCAGGACGTTTTGCTTTGGTTTACTGCTCCTCAGGGCCCATTATCTGAAGGGGCTCCTTCTTGTCTTCAATAGCTAGTGCCTGAGGCTTAAGCTTTGGATCCTCAATGGTTAAAACGCAAGGACAGGATACTGCTCCACGAGAAACTTCAGGCTTATGAAAGTCAGTGAAATCTATTAACGCCTCCTTGATATCTTAAATGGTATGGAAATAGCGTTTAACTGAGGTGATGTGCATCGCTAGAGGAGGGTGAGATGCCACTCCAGTCAAAACGGCAGCTACAGCATTATCCAAAGTCAACATCTTTGAAGTTAACAATGTCTGGGCTTCCATATAAAATTGTTCCACTAAAGCAACCACTGACTCCCCTTTCAGATACTTATACACATAAAGGCTTTCTTTTTTCATGATTAAAGCCTGTTTTGAGCTAAACGTGTTTATGAGGGCCTCTTTAACCTCGGACCAGGTGCTAAGAGCATCCATATGTGGGACCATCACCTCCTGTGCCATGCGACCCAAACAGGAAGGATATGTTTGGCCTTCTGACAATTGGTCGCCCCTTCCATAGTCGCTTCATAAACGTATAAAAATGAAGCAATGCTGCCCTCGCCAGGGATAAACTTGTCTTTGAACGTCGGTTTGAATGAACTAAATCACCATAGTAAGGGTATAAATAGCTGGAGCTTCTGTTTCTGGGGTTTCAGAGCAATAGTTTAACTGATCAAAGGTGCACGAAAGGCAATCAAACTGGTCTTGCATGGCTTTGAGCTGGGTTTTCATTTTGGAGAGGGCTTCTTGGGGCCCAGATTCACATAGTCTCAGTCGAGCTTCAATCCCTAATTTGAAAGTTTCAAGATCTTCCACTCAGCTCTCCAATGCATTGACTTGGAAATGGAGTTGTGACACTAGCGAGCTTAGGTTTAATTGAGCAGTTTCCACGGCTTCCACGCGTACCTTCTGCTCTTCTTTTTTTTTTACACCCTTCATCATCACAAGGGTGTGATCTTGGGCCTTGTACTCCATCCTTGATCTGCTCATACTTCCTCTTGACCTGCATTAATTGACTAAATACTTCCTTCAACAGCACAGGGCTTTCTAGCGAAGCTTTTATCACTTTTGCTTTGGTTTCACATTAATTCAGGCGACGCGCCAAATATTTGGTATTTTCAAATGAAGCTTTGAGAGCTAGCTCCTTTTTAAGCTGAACAACCTTGGCCACAAGGGTGGAGGTGGTGCTAGAAGGTTCAAGCAACAGATGACATTTGAGCTCGTCAACATGTGAAAAGGCCTGGGTTAACTGTTGCTCCACCACAGCCACATGCTGTTCATGTTCAGCTTGAGGGGCGGAGATGGGGGCTAAAAGGTTTCGGCGCGTTTGTTCATTTTGCTTTTCAAGTTTTGTAGCAAACTCTTCCAGCAACGAGCGAGTGCTAGCAGTGGAAGCATTCAATTCATCCCTAAAGATCTTTATAGCCTCCTTGACATACTTTGCAATCTCAGTGTCCATGGTAGTAAGTTGATCATGCAGCCAAATGATGAAGTTGTGATTAGCTTTCACACCAGATCTGACTGCTCCAAGGTGTTCAGAGATCAGTTGGTATAACTTATCATAGGCTAAATTCAGAGCTGCATGGGTATCTAGGTGTCAATGTAGCTCTTCGTGATGGCCGGCTAAGAGATGCATTATGTGGACCAAAGTGGGGTGAGCAAACTTGCGTACATAAGTGGTCAAATTTGTGAGATGGCTGTAGGTCTCCGGGAGGACACTAGTCTCATAGAGAAACAAGTGGCATTCCTCTACCAATGATGCTTGTTCTCAGGATGCAGTGTCACCAGGGTTAAGGATGCCATGGGTAAGGTCTCTCACGGCTTAGGTGGCCAGCCAGGTGATGCAGCGAGATTCAGGTATTAATATGCGCTCAAGTCATTCTTCTCCAAACATCAAGGTGGTAGGGCTGTCCATCCAATCATTGTCTTCAGCTCCTTCTCCATTTTGCACCCAGCGGGTGACACTCTCCATTGCTTTAATACTTATTGAAGTATACAGGGTGGCCCCTGTAGTGAGCACCAGATTGTGGGATCTGCCAACGGATGCCACAAATATTCCAAAAAATATACAAAATTTACTTTTATATAAAAGTGTAATTTCTGCTTTTTAGAATTTTTTATTAGTTGCGTGGGGCAAGCAATAAAAAAGATCCCCTATTTGATACCAGTATTTCATATTTAAACTAGTTTGAATATTGGGGTCATGGGAATTTAGGGCTATGGTGCCAAATAGCTTAGTCATCTGAATTAGGAAGGATAGGCTTCAGCCTATCAGAATGGGGGAAATATTTTGGGGCAGAATGAACCTGTGTGGTAATGATTTGATAAATTGCACCCAATCACTGATGGGTAAAATCTTCATACCTCGGGGGACTTCTGCCACGCCTATAAAAGGGTGGGGGGTCCCCACTTAGGAAGTGGAATGGAATGAGATGCAGCTGAGGGGGAACCATGTGGTGGATGCCCCAAATTTGGCCAAGGAGTCAGAGCAATCTGACTATCAGTTTTTACCTTTATAAGCTGTTTTTGGACGTTCACATATATAATAGCCAAAATTCTTCTTAGTCTGAGTGTATACTAATTTATTTATAAAACATGTTTTCCCGATGGTTAGGGTTCCACTGAGAATCCGCTAGGGTCTTTTGGCTGATGGTACTCATCTCCTCATTAACCATAATATTGTTAGAGGATCAGACATGCAATTGGCTGATTGCAGTAGTGGATTTGGGGCATTTTTACCTCCAACATTCTTTTTCAAAAGTTGAGGAGAATGTCTAACAACGGATGATAAAATAACAAGCATATTACATGTAACCTGAGCCATTAACCTCACTATCATTTTCTGTCATAATGGTTTCCAAAGAAAATTGATCCTGATGACACTTGTAGACATCCTGATGAATCTCCAACTTACATTAATTACTCATTTGATCCAAACATTGGTGTTCCACCTGCAATGTGATTTCCATATTAACAATTGTTTAGTGGTTAGTCTGCTTTCAAGTTAATCTTTCAGTCAATAGTGACCTTACTTTAGCATCCCTGAGTTTTAAATTCCACACATAAAGAGTCAAGCTCCTGGTTTGGATTGGTAATGGAGCAAACAGCTCTGTCAATATTGGTATTAAAGCTGTCAATGCAGCGTTGATGGATTTCCATATCTTTTACTAAGACTTTCATTTTAAGATTATGATATAATATGATATTAGAAATTAGGCTAACATGAGCATTTTAATCTGCTCATAATTGAACGATTTTATCAGAATTAATTTGCAGGGCCACATGGCCAATCAGTCCAATGTCTGAGGTCATACTACCTCTACTGGAAGGTATTTTCCAACCAAATTACTTGAATCCATACTTGCAAACAATGATGTGCAGAGAGACAAGGTGTGCCCTCAGTAGTGAGCAAAAATGGTGAAATTGGTGCAGGTGCATCATATCTCAAGTGAACAGGTTGTATACAAACAATACAAGGTAAATTTGAGGCTATTAACCTTGACCAAAATTTAACAAAAAATATTATATACAGCAATAGGGATTTTTTATTATAAAAATAAGAGAGAACACTGTGGTATCTAATACTGTCAATGACTCCCAGGCTCACTCTAGTACTCCTATAGAATTGCTCTCACAGCTTCTCCAAGAAAAGATCCCCTTCCCCTTGGTAACCCTCTCAAATACCCTAAATCTATGAGTTCTCATTGGTGCTTTCTATAGTCACTAAGCAGCAACTCCAAATGGCAGACTAAAATGGTAATATCTGAATTGGTTCAGAAAGCAAATTAACTAAGTTTTGAGGTATTTTCATGTATAGATACAATATGCCAGATGCATTCAAATTACTGGCTAGCTGCCATAACAAATATAGGATCCTGCTACCAATGATTTTATACTAACCTAGGGGTAATACAGAATAGTACACTAAAATAAAATAGGATGTAATATAGGATCAAAGCTTCAGCATCAGTTGCCAATAATAAGGATTGAGAATTGTGCCAGTGGGAATTTAGAGATTAGATTAATAGTAACCTAATATTTTAGGCTACTACATATAAATGCTGGGGCTGTGTGGCAAAGTAATTACTACACTGCTCAAATCCACTATCAAATTATTAGTTTAAGTATGAAATTATATATAAAAATATTGTATCCAGATGGTTAGTCAAACCAATTACACCATACTGGAACTAGGCCTTACAGGCCTCAAGAGGGTAGGTGTACAGATGTACCACACCTTCCCATACTGTAGAAGTGGCCCTGGTATTAGCCCCATCACCACACCTTGGTTCATAATGGGAAGATTGTACTTTCCCAACTCAACCCAATGGATATGCCTCCAATTTGACCCTGTCCTTGAGTTCTTACCCCTGCAGAGAAATACAATCTTAAGGCACTCTGGCAGGATGCCAATTTCCTTATTCTCTTGGTGAAAATATCAAATATAGTGTGGTGAGTTCTTCACTGCTCATACAGGGCAGGAGATTGAACTGCCTTCACCTTCCAGCACAAGAGCTACCTGCAGTATGCTGAGCCAATTGATACCCACCTCCACCATTTCTTTACCTGCCATCTCCTTACCCCCATCTGGAGCAAAGTCCATGAACTCCTCCAAGCAGAACCCTGGGTTGGGCATCTAGTTCAGGAACACAATGTTTGACCACTTGCTCCCTAACTGCACCCAATCTCTAAGAGTACTGGTGTTTAGCATAATAATATGGACTATTCATAATTTGTACCTTTATACCTCTTTTGACTCTAACCAGTGGATGCTGCCCCACATGATCACCCACTTTCAGGTTCATTTTGAGATAACCCTGAGAGTATTTACCATGTTACCATGGGCCAATAGGTCAGTTTGAGTGGATACCTGGCTCAGGCAAACCCTTCCCCTACCCTTTTTCAATACCACCGCTTATCCCTGCCTTTGGCTCAAGCCTTTGGAGCTCAGGCATGATTAAATAATGTTTGGTAAATCCCCCTTTGGTGAGAACCACCTAGTGCTAAAAAATATTAATTTGCTAGTTTGGATTGGTTTATCATACATAAAACCTTTTAAGATTTACCAAGTTTAAGCTATTAAAAAGACTAAAAATTGCCTTGAAAAGTTTATTAAAAGCAATCTAACATAAAATATAAGTTTACGTTTTGAGTAGTTATTCGTTAAATATGGTTTCTATTATCTTCACTAATAAGTGGTTTACCTTTTTATCGCATTTCTAATTTAAAGCAAAGTATTGCCAAAAAAATTCAGATTATTTATTGTTTTTAGAAACATATGACTTAAAAGCCATATAACTACTTTATAATACCAAAAAATGCTCTATCAGGTTGGCCTAAAACTAAGCAAAATTTATCTTTAAATTTAAAAACAGTCAAATGCTTTTAGCGTTAAAATAAGTATAGGAAATAAAATTTTCCCTCAAGTGCATCGTCCCAGGTCGTGCCCTCTTGAATAAAATTTTAAAATTTTAGTTTTAAAAGAAACGCAGCTTTTAGGTTGATGTCACTAAAGATTGTACGTATTGCTTGCGGAACATATTATCCTCGGCAGGCCTAAAATATATATGTAAGATCATATAAAAATAAGGATCAAAGGCGGTGGTATACTATTTTCGGTGTACCAAATATCTACAAATTAGTGTAGAAACACTTTACATATAACAAAAACGGGTAAGCTTTTGGTAGTGACAAGCCTTATAAACCAATCTATATAATGGCCATGCTTCCCAAATTGTTTTAAAGCGCATTTAAATATAGAACATTATAGCATTATCTATAGTAATCTATTGTCTGTGAAACGATTGCAAAAAATGATGAAAGCTAAAAACCTCGTGAATCTGATACTTAAAACCAATCCGTGTATAACGACAAAAACTGACAAAAAACAGTGCAAACCTGATGAAAATATTTTACCAAATACATGTCAAATCGCTAACAGCATAAGAAGCCCTAAATCAAAATCACAAGATACAAGTGTATCGTCAAACAAGGCTCAAGCGTGACTAATAATAGAAATCTTACAACAAACCATTCAATAAAAAATACTAGTCAAAAAGTAGACTCGTTTTTTGCCGTTGTAATATGCTCTCAAATATTAAAACGTTTTAAAAGCATAAGATAAAGATTACCTATTGATTGGGGTCCACTTTGGAAGCTAGAGAATAAATTAAATCATAGAATAGCTTTTTTACTTACATCCTTAAAAAGCCTCATGGCTTTTGTATAATTTTTCTCGTCAGGAGCAAAACGATGATAGATGCCCGCAGGCTATTTTTCAGTTTCAAATGTAAAATATGAATGGATATAGAGATTATTTTCGAGCTTAAAAAACAAAGGCACGAGTGCTTACCAAGACAATAAGATCCAAAGGATCTAATGCAATACGAATCCAATGATCCTGGCTATCTTCGTATAGCAGATCAATATAAGCATACAAGAGAAGATACCTCGAACATCGAAAAATCCTGAACCATCAAGAATCAGCCTTATTTCCTCATCTTCGTGTATATGCCTAAAAACAGGATGAGCTTTAAAGAACTCTCAGTAATACCTACTCTTGGAAAAAGATGGCTAGTTTTTCAGCATATTGCTCGCCAAAGGTTTCGGGTGAAATATTAACCTTATAAAATAAAAACAAAACAGTGAGTTAATTACCACATCTCTATTGGTGTAACCCCTTTTAGATGAAAAGTCATCAATCTGAATATTTACATCTAGATCTTTACTTAAGCGATAATACTCAACCCCAATTTTTAACAACCCTTCAGTTGAGACAGAACAAGCAGGATTCAATTCATCCGCTGCTTGTTCAAGGTAGTACGCGCGCATCTTTTTTTGCAATACTTCAAAAAGGTTAGAATTATACTACGATTAAGGTAAATAAGCCTGATTAGTGGCGCAGCTACCGATTATCTCGATCATCTTTGGTTATACCATGCGACAACGGCGTGTCCCGATTACTTAAATTTTCCTTTTGATAACACATATTTGTCCTAAGGTCAGTCTAACTCGAATAAATATTAGAGGCGCAAATTTTGCTTCAACAAAGTTTCACAAATTAGTTTAGCGTGACTTTGCTTTCCCCAAGTAACATTTTTACTCAGTTTTATTGTAATCTATATATATAAAGATGAATGTCTGTGTGTCTATCTGTGTGTATGTCCCGAATGCATTCCTATACCATTCATCCAATTGTGATGAAACTTT